>CM069140.1:59788613-59986113 GCA_035221665.1 Okamejei kenojei | reverse complement strand
AGGGCTGAGGGAGAGGTGGGAAGGGGAGGAGACAGCAAGGGTTAACAGAATTGAGAAAATTCAATATTCAAGCCCAAAGGATGCAGACTCCCCAAGCGGAATATGAGGTGCTGTTCCTCCAGCTTGCGGTGTTGCTCACTCTGGCCGTGGAGGAGGCCCAGGACCGAGAGGTCGGATGCGGAATGGGAGGGGGAGTTGAAGTGCTGAGCCACCGGGAGGTCGGGTTGGTTATTGCGGACCGAGCGGAGGTGTTCGGCGAAGCGATCGCCAAGCCTCCGCTTGGTCTCACCGATATAGATCATCTGGCATCTGGAGCAGCGGATGCAGTAGATGAGGTTGGTGGAGGTATATCCAAATGTCATTAGAGACTGCTGAGACATGATGAGACTAAACATTCTTTGCAAGAACTTTACTTTCATTAAACTTGCCAACTTACATTAAACTTTCCGCACCCCAATCAATTGCATTAAAGTTACCAATTGCCTTATTTTTTCAACATAGTTGTGAGGTAGTTTCCGGATACTATAACTGGTACTGAAGAATTAGAATGCGTAATTTTTTTGTGTTTGAAATCATTGCACAGCAGGATAAATAAAGGTTTTGTGCAGTTACTGGAGCCAGTTATGACGTCTGGAAGACAGTGATTGTGCTTGTCAAAGATTCTGTCAAGACATTCTTTCCAATT
Organism: Okamejei kenojei; assembly: GCA_035221665.1. Lineage (NCBI taxonomy): Eukaryota > Metazoa > Chordata > Chondrichthyes > Rajiformes > Rajidae > Okamejei > Okamejei kenojei. Next base: position 59,985,428 of record CM069140.1, on the reverse strand, counting down.
GCAGTTGAGGGATTTCACCCTGAAAATTGACGAATTCAGAGAGATAAACAGACCCTTACTGTGATGGAGAACTGACCTCTCACTTTCTCCGCAGTAATAAGTAGGATGTAATTGTCCTTCAAATCCTTTAGAAGAAGTACATAATTGCCTGTGGTAAATTTGCCATGCACTCATGAGAAACAGACTGCTTTTGCAATGCATCTCACCCCTGACCTTAGTAATCAGACTCATTTCTGCACAAGTTCATTGTAAATTTCCCTTTCGTGAGTAGTATGCCATAATTCCAATACTTGAGGGCAGTTCAAACTTAAAGATGAAGAAAGTTTGTTTGTGCACCAACTGCACTGAACAAAAGTGGACATTGGATGGGGGTGGTCCTATTTAAGTTTAAATTTTATAACAAGAGGGTATTTCTTCTGATTTTTGTGATCAGTGTCCAAAAATAAGCTAGACATAATGATGCAAACCCCTCACACAGATCAGCCCATCACTAGCTCTTACAGCACCCCTTCCCCGTGCCCCTTTCTGCCACCTATACCTCCTCTACAACATCTTTCTGAAGAAGAGTCTCGACCCAAAACATTGTCTGTTCCCTTCCACATATGCTACTTAAATCACCGAGTTCCTATAGTACTTTGTTTTTTTTGCTCACGATTCCAGCATATGTCATCACTTATGTCTCCATGATCTAAAGATTTATATCCCATTCTCTTGTTCAGTACTTTCCAACCTACATCCGAGACACCTCACATGCCCTTCAACTCAGTTTCAGTTTAGTTTAGTTTCACTCAGCCCCCATTGCTTCATCTTTAACATGGACGTCACATCACTTTACACCTCCATCCCCCGCCAGGAAGGTCTCATAGCTCTCCGGTTCTTCCGTGAACAGAGCCCTAACCAATTTCCCTCGACCAACATTCCCCTCCGCCTTGAGGAACCCGTCCTCACCCTCAACAACTTCCCCTTTGACTCCTCTCACTTTCTCCAAATTAAAAGGTGTAGCCATGAGCACTCGCACAGACCCCAGCTATGCCGGCCTATTTATCGGTTATGTCAAACAGTCCATGTTATAAACATACACCATCCCCCAACTCTTTCGCTGCCACATCAATGACTGCATCAGGGCTGCCTCCTGCACGCGAACAGAACGTGATTTCATTAACTTTGCCACTAATTTTCACCCTGCCCTCAAATTAATTTGTACCATCTCCGACACCTTTGTTGATCTCTCCGTCTCAGGATACAGAGTATCGACTGACATCTACGACAAACCTTCTGACACCCAGTTATCTGGGCTACACCACTTCTCACCCTGCCTCTTGCAAAGATGCTATCGCCTACTCCCAATTTCTCCATCAATACCTCACCTGCTCCCATGATTAGGCTATCAATTCTAGGACTTCTGTGATGTCTTCATTCTTTCGTAAGCATTGTTTTATTCCCTGCTGTCACAGGTAGATTCTCCACTTGCATCTCCTCTGCGTTCCATAGCTCTATTTTCGCTCCTCCTCTACCCAGATGGAACAAGGATAGAGGGGTGAAGAGATTATGTGGGGGAAGGTCATATAGTTCCTAAAATTAGAGAATTCAATATTCATACCATTGGGTTGTAAGCTACCCAAGCAGAATAGGAGGTGTTATTCCCCAAGTTTATGTATGGCCTCTCTTTGGCAATGGAGGAGGCCCACATTGAGCATAACTACAGGACATGGAGGAGTTGTGGGTGGGGGGGGGGGGGGGGGGGGGTCCATCTATGACAGCAGGGGGCAAACCATGTTTACTGAAGAAAGAGGGCATGTCCCAGAATTAAAAGCCTCATCATGAGAGCAAAGTTCGAGAAATTGAGCATAGGGAATAACATCCTTTGGGGGGGGGGGGGGAGAGAAGCCTCGGACATAGTCCAAATGAATTTGGGGTAGGAGGAGGGTACACAAAAAGCTGGAGAAACTCAGCGGGTGCAGCAGCATCTAAGGAGCGAAGGAGATAGGCGACGTTTCGGGTCGAGACCCAAGTTGGTGGTGAAGTTAATGAAATCAACAAATAGAAATCGGTTCTACCATCCTATCTACCTGCATCTCCACTTTCAGGGGATAATGTACATGCAGCCCCTGGCCCTCCCTGTTTTGCAGAACGGTCCAGGACCCTGCCATTTACTATATAACCTACCAATGATTTAACAACATGATTTAACCTCCCAATGAGATTCATTTGACTTTAAAAAGGAAAACCTTGCAGACAGGCTGTCTGCTCAACTGACCATGGCTCGTTGTCATTGCAAGACAATGGCGACATGTTAATTGGCCGACATCAAACCAGAAATAATCACACCATTATAATAGAGATGAAGGAAGCTACACGACCAGTCTTATTTGTTACTTAGCACATCAAGCATTGCCAGAGGCATATTAGTCTGTCTATCGATAGTTGGGGTATTTGTGTACTCAAGAGAACCTTCACAACACCAACTGCAAGAAATGCTACACTTGTCCCTTCACCTCCCCCCTCCACTCCTTTCAGGGACCCAAGCAGTCCTTCCAGGTCCGACAGAGGTTCACCTGCACCTCCTCCAACCTCATCTACTGCATCCGCTGCTCCAGATGCCAGATGATCTATATCGGTAAGACCAAGCGGAGGCTTGGCGATCGTTTCGCCGAACACCTCCGCTCCGTCCGCAATAACCAACCCGACCTTCCGGTGGCTCAGCACTTCAACTCCCCCTCCCATTCCGTATCCGACCTCTCGGTCCTGGGCCTCCTCCACGGCCAGAGTGAGCAACACCGCAAATTAGAGGAACAGCACCTCATATTCCGCTTGGGGAGTCTGCATCCTCTGGGCTTGAACATTGAATTTTCTCAATTCTGTTAACCCTTGCTGTCTCCTCCCCTTCCCACCTCTCCCTCAGCCCTCGGGCCCTGGCATTCCCTCTCTCTCCCCCACCCTAGTCGCACTAGCTTGTCATTTTCACACAACAGCTTACAATGGCTTGTTCCCTTTATCATCGATACTTTTTTGCATATCTTTCATTCATTGTTCTTTATCTCTCCACATCACCGTCTATATCTCTCGTTTCCCTGATCCCTGACCAGTCTGAAGAAGGGTCTCGACCCGAAACATCGCCCATCTCCTTCGCTCCTTAGATGCTGCTGCACCCGCTGAGTTTCTCCAGCCTTTTGTGTACCCTCGATTTTCCAGCATCTGCAGTTCCTTCTTTAACACCAATTTTGGGCATCTGTGTCCTATGTTCTCCAAAGCCTTTAGACCATTTATTTGAACTACAGCAGTGGTTTCTTTTTAGCATTCACAGGTGCCTTGGCAGCTGCAATATGGTCTGATCGCAACTATGTAGTTCTGCAAACTTACTCATCTACACTCAAAATGTGAAAGCTTAGTACATAATTATAGTTGCTGATACTGTAGTTAATCATTTATTGATTGAGATTGGAGATTCTATCAAGAGGGGCTCAAAGAGAATGCCTGATTTTCTTGACAAATAAAGACTTTTATATCAACCAGCTTCCGAGCGACTTAGTTAAAAAGTCATATCATCCAACACCCTCCGTTTGAAACAAAATGCTGGAGTAACTCAGCGGGACAGGCAGCATCTCTGGGGAGAAGGAATGGGTGACGTTTCGGGTCGAGACCCTTCAGACCGAGAGTCAGGGGAGGGGGAGATACAGATATAAGGAAGTGTACGGTGTGAGAACGAGACTAAGGGGTCGGAGATCAAGGAAAATGGAGAATAGATCATTGTTAGGAGACGGAAACAGAGCAAACATTTAATAAAATGTAATCAGGGACAGTCATGACTGGTCAGAGAACTGGGATTGGGGATGGAGAGAGAGGGAAAGCAAGGGTTACTTGATGTTGGTGAAGTCTGAATTCATACCACTGAGGTGTAAGTTACCCAAGCGAAATGCGGTGCTGTTACTCCAATTTGCACTGGCCCTCACTCTGAAATTGGAGGAGGCCCAGGAGAGAAAGGTCAGTGTGGGAATTGGAGGAGGAGTTAGTGTTTAGCAACCAGGAGATCAGGTAAGTTTAGGCAGACTCAGCGGAGGCGTTCAGTGAAACGATCCCCAAGCCTGCACTTGGTATCCAGTTCCCCCGGTCGCCTAAACCTACCGGATCTCCCATTCCCTCACTGATCTTTCTGTCATGGGCCTCCTCCATTGTCAGAGTGAGGCCCACCATAACTTGGGGAACTGCACCTCATATTTTGTTTAAGCAACTTACACCCCAGTGATATGAACATTGACTTCTCTAACTTCAATTAACCCTTGCTTTCCCCCTCTCCATCCCTCCCCTTCCCAGTTCTCCGACCAGTCTGATTGTCCCCAATTACATTTTATCTGAAGAAGGGTCTCGACCCGAAACATCGCCTATCTCCTTCGCTCCTTAGATGCTGCTGCACCCGCTGAGTTTCTCCAGCCTTTTGTATACCCTACATTTTATCTCTGCTTTGTTGTTACCTTCTAGCTAACAATAATCTATTCTACATTTTCCTTGATCTCCACCCCCTTTGATGTCTTGTTCTCACACCTTACATTTCCTTATCTCTGTATCTCCCCCTCCCGAAAAAGGATCTTGATCCGAAATGTCACCCATTCCTTTTCTCCAGACATGCTGCCCGTCCTGGAGTTACTCCAGCATTTTGTGTCCATCTTTGGTTTAAACCAGCATCTGCAGTTTGAAAAACCTGCCCTCTGGTCCCTTTACATCTTTCCCCTCTCATCTTACTCCTCTGCCACACAATAAAAGACTGTGACCATGTAGCTGCCCAGATGTTTTTTACATGTAATTAATGTACCTGCCTCAACTACTTATTCCGGCAGCTTCTTCCATTTACCACTGCCGACTGTGTGAAAAAGTTGCGCCTCAGGTTCATACTCACTTTAAACCTATCCCCCTCCCCACCTTTCCTAGGAAATCTTTTATGATGTCCAGTATTAGATCTCTATATTTGTTGGGATATGTGGATTTTTTGAAGATTTGTAAGGGAATGATATAACTGAACAGAATAGAGTTCAGAAATAGTGAGAACTTTACAAAATAAAAAGTAATGTCATTAAGATGCTTTTATGTTATTTATTCTTAATTTTTAAAAGACTGGTGATTAGACAGGTGTGACTGGAAAAGATACTCACTGCACCTTCAGGTGCATGTGACGAATAAAATTGACTGACCATGGATTTCATTGTAGATGAATGACATTGTAATGTCAATATAGGTGTTTAAGATATTTAAAAGGGATAATGTTCGTGTGGTTATCTATGATAGATACAACGTCCATGTATAACTGATCTTCAGTTATTTAGATATATCACTGGTTGGTTATTTGAATTATTATAAACCTAACGAATGAAAACATTTGAGGAATAGGTTCTAATCAGTTAACTCATTTTGCACATTCAATTGCAAATAGGAAGTTTATATATTGTGACGCAGCTTATAAACAAAAAACTGCAGATACACAAAAGGACACAAAGTGCTGGAGTGACTCGGTACATCAGGCAGCATCTCTGGAGAACATGGACAGGTGACGTTTTGGGAAGATCTACTGAGTTAACCCATGATTTGAAGCTTAACTGGTGACATACGAATTAAACATGGAGATGAAAATAGTGTTAAGAGCTGACTGAATCCCTCAGAAAAGGGTATTTTTTCAAATTATGAACAAATGATGGGATGTAGTAGAATACGTGAGATTCACAAGTTACTCCAGAATGCTTGATTGTTTTAAGGATGGGAGGATAACTTTCATTGTTTTTCCTAAATTTAAATTATCTGCCTTTTATTTCTGCACATGCATGAGGATTATATAATTTCGGAAGAACAGCAACCTTGGTATTGGCATTGGTTTATCATTCTCACACATACCAGATACACCCTAGCATGGCACAGCAGGAAAGTTGCTGCCTTACAGTGCTAGACACCCGGGTTCGATCGTGACCGCAGGTGCTGTCGCCCCGTGACTGCATGGGTTATCCCTGGGTGCTCTGGATTCCTCCAACACTCCAAAGACATGCAGGTTTGTATGTTAATTTGGCTTTGTTAAAAATGTAACTTGCCCCGAGTGTGCGTAGGATAGTGTTAGTGTAAAGGGATCGCTTGTCAACACACACTCAGTGGGCCAAAGGGCCTGTTTCTGCACTGTATCTCTAAAACTAAAACAATGATAAACATTGCTGGATTGCGTGCCATCCAGCCAACCCATACAAGTACAATCAAGCAATGCACAAGCATAACAGGTCGTGCAAAGAGAAAAATACTAGAGTACAGTACTTTTCACTGAGATGCATCATGCCTATCGGATCAAATTGTCTCGTATGCATTGTATAAACTCGAGGTTAGAAAACTTGATGTGGATGAGAGCACTCAGTCAATAGCAAGGATGTCCATCCTCAAATTAGGAGACCAAAACTGCACACAATGCTCCAGGTATGGTCTCACCAGAGCCCTGGACAATTGCAGAGGGACCTCTTTGCTCCTATACTCAACTCCTCTCCTTATGATTACAATTTTCGTAGACAATAAACGCAGGAGTAGGCCCTTCGAGCCAGCAGCACCATTCACTGTGATCATCCACAATCAGTACCCCGATCCTGCCTTCTTCCCATATCCCTTGACTCCACTATATTTAAGAGCTCTATCTCTCACTTGAAATGATCCAGATAATTGGCCTCCACTGCTTTCCGAGGCAGAGAATTACACAGATTCACAACTCTCTAGGTGAAAACGTTTTTCCTCATCTCCGTTCTAAATGGCCTACCCCTTATTCTTAAATTGTGGCCCCTGGTTCTGGACCTTCTGGTTTCCTGCCTCTCGCGTGTCCAATCCCTTAATAATCTTATATGTTTCATATTTTCAAAAAATGTTTCAAATTTTGTATTGTAAATTCATAGTGTGATGTTGTTTGATATCAGGTAAAATAACTATGCCATCAGGTCCATAAAAGCTCCGTCTAAAAATCCAATCACACCATCCTCCTGCACTTTGCTCATTGTCCTGTACTGCTACTTTTTTTGGAAGACTGGAATTGATTAAGTTCTCAGCACAATTAGAGGAGCAAGTTCATAACTTCTTTACATATTTTTCTTCCAGTTGACACGATTTTATTGCTCAATTTGAATCTGTCTTTTGGTTATTGAACAACATATTAATTGAGCAGACTGCACTATTTGTGCTCTCTAAAACGTAGTGATTTTGTGCGCTTCCAATTAAACCCCTCCAGAGTAATTTTTGTCAGGAAAAAAACATCAGCTTCTCCAATGTAGTCGTACGGAGAAAGCCATTCTCTCAAGTAAATTCCAGTTGCCACGCCTCACAACACTGAGACTCTCAGACCAATCTGGAAGTTATTGGTCGTGCACAAGCAAACATCAGCACAACTTGTGCTTTTTCACAATCCAATCTCAGATCTATGATAGGACTTGGATTCTATGACCAGTCCAGCATGCAGTTCCAGGCTATACGACCACTTTGCCACAATGGAAACATTCCTTGCAGAACCATCCTCTATTCACCTCTTCCTCTCTCCGGTGGTGGTTCCATGAGACCCTCTCTCGCTCCTCCCCCCCCCGCCGCGATTCATGAGGCTCTCCTGCTCTGACCATGTTCCCATCATATCTCTCTGGTTCGATATTTTACTCCCCACCTTGAAGAAACAAAGAACTGCAGATTAATACACAAAAGGACACAAAGTGCTGGGGTAACTGAGCAGGTCAGACAGCATCTCAGAAGAACATGGATATGTGATATTTTGAATAGATTCCCTTCCTCAGGCTGATTGTGGGAAACATGGATAGGTGTCGTTTTGAGTCTAGTCTCGACCAATAATGATATTTCCGTTAAAGAGACTTAAACATAGATAGATGTTTCGGGTCCGTAATCATTGGTAGGTGACATTTCGGGTCAAGAACCCCCTCTTAAGCTTTCAAATTTACAGTGTTAGCGCAATACAGCCATAGTTAAAAGTATTAACTTTAAGATTGAGTAGTCATTAAGAATACCAAAAAAAAGCCGCATGCGGTCACAGGGAACATACAAACTCCACACAGACAGCACCCGTAGACAGAATCGAACTTGGGCCTCGTGTTGTGAGGCAGTAGCTCTGCTGCTGCGCCACTGCTACTGCCAGTGGTGGTACATGCCTGCAAATATTGTGACATTGAATGAGCCAAATGGAACCTGAAGTTATAGATGCAAAAAGGTGTATTTGGAGGAGGAAATCTTACTAACGCCTCACTCTTTGGAAAAATTCAGGAGAATCTCCCAGAACTAAAAGTCCATCAAGCTTTTATACTCAAGTACAAAGATACCAGGTGTTTGAATGCAATTTCAATAGGTGTATGATTTTAATTCAGTATTTTGAGTGCTGATAAATGGTTTAATTGAAGTGTATTTACACAGGAAGCACATTGAAATTGACAAGGTGCCTCTGTACATTCAAATGGGATAAAGTAACTCGGGTAAACACTCGAAAAGCTTGGGAGGACAAAACTTAGACACACAAAATTAGTGCGACTCTTCAGCAACCTTCTGCTAGGAGTCAGGAGCCTGTCATTTGTAGTCAGTTACAAATGCCTGTCTTTTTCATTCCAACACTGATTACTGTTCATACTTTACATTTTGTAATGGTTTCTTGAGACTAGTTATTTGTAGAATTAAAGACTACCCAGTCTTAAACATTATGGGCCATTTTGCCCCAACACTGTGAAATTTAAAGTTTAAGAGGTGAAGTTTGTGCTTTGCCAGATACATTCTGTTAGAGATTATTCTGGGTAATAAAATCACATGGAAGTAGCAGCCATTATTTCAAAACAAGAACCAGTCTTCAAATATACATTGAAAGCAACAATCATTCAATGGAAAAGGACAGCTTTGTTACAAATACCTGTTGTCACAGAACTGTAGATGCTGGTTACAAAGACAGAGTGCTGAAGTAACTCAGTGGGTCAGGCAGCATCTCGGAAAATCATCAATAGGTGATGTTCAGGTTGGGACCTTTATTCAGACGGATTGTGGTGTGGAGAGGAAGATGGAAAGAGGAAGGCCAAAGCCTGGCAAGTAAGAGCATTTCTACTTTTAAGTAATAGGCGGATATAGGTAAGGGGAGGGAGGTGGTGATAGGCAGATGGTTCGACAAATGATCGATAGACAGGTTGCCAATTGAAGAAACTAAAGGAAGGAATTGATCTAAAGGAAGGAATGTCAGTGGAAGGGGAGGAAGAAATAGGTGCTAGCAGATGGACCACATGGAAGCTGGAAAAAGGGAAGGGGGTTGAAAGCTACCCAAAATTGGAGAATTCAACGTTCATACTGTGGGTTGTAAGCTATAAAATACAGGCTGTTTCTACTAAGGCAATTGAATGTGTTAATTGGCCTATATCAAACCAGAAATCTTCACTTTAAGTTATTTCACACTATTATGATTGAGACGAAGGAAGCTTCCATGTTAGATTTATTTTTCAAGAGTTCAAGAGAGTTTTATTGTCATGTGTCCCCGATAGGACAATGAAATTCATGCTTTGCTTTAGCACACCAGAACATAGTAGGCACGAATACTGAACAGATCAGCGTGTTCACTTGGCCCAAAAGCCCTGGGCACAAATGTCTATCGATAATTGGGGTATCCGTGTACTCGAGAAGCAGTTCTCACAACACTCATTTTGGGCCTGTCCTGCTGAGTTACTCCAGCTTTTTGTTTCTATCTTTGGTTTAAAACCAGCATTTGCTGTTCCTTTCTACACTAATTTTGGGCGTCTGTACTCTGTCCTCAGAGGCATTTGGACCATCCAGAAGAATTACTTTGTCCCAGCGAAAAGGTGTTTGAATATTCTTCACAGCTACAGTGTACTTGGATGTAAATATGTGATTCTATAAAGTTAGTTGTCTACACTCAATGTAGAAGCTTAATAGATGATTATAGCCACTGTATTTAATCCTATATGAATGTCTTTATGTCATTGAAACTGTAGTTGACCATTTATTGTTGTTGGTATTTAAAAATATAACCTTGAAACATAGACCTGCAGATGCTGGTTTATACCAAAGAGTCACCGTGCTGGAGTAACTCAGCAGATCAGGCAGCATCTCTGGAGAAAAAGGATGAGTGATGTTTCGGGTCGGGACCCTGCTTCACACTGAAGGTAGGGGGTCAGGCGGAGGGGGAGGTGAAGAGCTGGAGGCAAGAAAAGGCCAGAACTAATCGAGGCCAGCTACAAATGACCACAGCCAGGGCTGTGCCTGGTATGTCCATTGTTGGCTCGGGAAGGTGTGTTCACAAGAGAAACAATGTGGGGAATTGCGTAACTAGTAAAACTACTTAATGGACAAGTTTGGGAAATTCTACCAAGAGGATCTCCAAGAGAAAGTCTGTTTCTCTCAATGAAGAATGACGTATCAACCAGCTTCAGCCTCCAAATAATTCAGTTCAAAATATAACAATATCAATTGTAATTTCCTATTGACCATTGGACTTCAGAGACCACACCTGGAGTATTGTGTGCAGTTTTGGTCTCCAAAATTGAGAAAGGACATTCTTGCTATTGAGGGAGTGCAGCATAGGTTCACAAGGTTAATTCCCGGGATGGCAGGACTGTCATATGCTGAGAGAATGAAGCGGCTGGGCTGGTATACTTTGGAGTTTAGAAGGATGAGAGGGTATCTTATTGAAACATATAAGATTAAGGGTTTGGACACGCTAGAGGCAGGAAACATGTTCCCGATGTTGGGGGAGTCCAGAACCAGGGGCCACAGTTTAAGAATAAGAGGTAAACCATTTAGAAAAGAGTTGAGGAAACACTTTTTTCACAGAGAGTTGTCAGTCTGTGGAATTCTCTGCCTCAGAGGGTGGTGGAGGCTGGTTCTCTGGATACTTTCAAGAGAGAGCTAGGTCGGGCTCTGAAAGATAGCGGAGTCAGGGGATATGGGGAGAAGGCAGGAATGGGGTACTGATTGGGGATGATCAGCCATGATCACATTGAATGGCGGTGCTGGCTCGAAGGGCCAAATGGCCTACTCCTGCACCTATTATCTATTGTGTATTGAAACCAGTTTGCAGATCACAGCAAAAACAAAAAGCTTTGCACTGTACCTGGGTACACATGACAGTGAGCTAAACATTATTCCATGAATTGATATAATTAGAACATAACAAAATACAATTTTCCAGCTTTTTCCATCCACCAATAAAACATTCCATTGTCTATAAAGGTGGTAACCTGGTTTAATTTTAGTAATGAATTAAAGCATAGATTGTGTTAATAATTTAATAGTTCAGGTTTATTATCATATGCACAAGTACGTTGAGATATAGGTACGATGAAGATCTTTGCTTGTGGGAGCACCACAAACACGTGGACTCCGGCAAACACAAAACAAAATCACATTTATGTACAAATATATAATTACAAAAGTTGTAAATAAATGTCACATGTAATTCTCAAGGAAATACTGTGCAAATAATGAGAAATTAGTCTGAAATCTGATTAGAAAAGAGTCGATAGTCGTGCAAGAGTTGGGCTGTAATGTCACTTTGTCCAGGTTGGATCGGTCAGGTCAGAAGCACAAGTTGCAGGGAAGTGGCTGTTCCTGAAGCTGGTGGTATGGGATCTCCTGCCCAATAGAAGCAGTGAGAAGAGGACATGGTGGAGATCCTTGATAATGGATGCCACATTCTTAAGGAGATGCTCTTGATGGAGAGAGGGCAATGTCTTTGATGGACCGGGCTGAATCCACCACATTCTGTAGCCTCTTGCATTCCTGTGCATTGGAATTGCCACAGCAGGCCATATGCAACCCACCAGGATACAGTACATCGATAGAGTTTTCTTAGAGTATGCAGTAACATGCAGAATCGCTTTAAATTTCTGAGACAGTAGAGGTGCTGGCATGCTTTCTTCATGTTTATATCTATGTGCTTGGCCCAGAATAGGTCATCCAAGATGTTAATGCCCAAGAATCTGCTATCATTTCATTATCTGATTTAGGATTTACTCAGCAATATAATAATGCCAAGAACATCAAATTTTAAATCTCTATGCCCCTGAAGTTCAAAAAGGATTAACAAACAGCGATGATTAAGTCCTTCGGCAAGTGAAATGTAGCAGAAGTAAAGACACTTGCAGACTATGAGTATTGAGCTGAAGCTGATTGAGTAGTTACTTCAAAAGAGATAGAGGCCAGTGTGTCTGCACCATTTGTGCTGAAGATCGTACAAATATTTTTAGTTTTTCACTGTTAAACGTAAAATAAATTTATAATGGCCCAAATACAGTAACTTTTGTAGTTGTTTACATGCCAAGAAAAGATAAATATAATTGAAGGGGGGGGGGGGGGGGGGGGGGGGGGCCCCGCACTGGATGTGTAGGAGGGGGCATAAATGTGGAGATAAGCAAGCCTGGGGGGCAAATGGAAACAGTAGGGGAGAGTTGAAAGTTCAATTCGGTCTGGCACAATTTGATGCTTTTGAATAGATGAAGCTGGCACCATCTTAGAGCTCCACATCTCCAACAGGAGATAGGGACAGAATAGTGGGGCAAAGAACAGTACGGGAACAGGTTCGATGCTCTAGCTGAAACCAACATTCACCAAAAACTAGTTTACCCATGTTGAGCAATGGTGCCAATGCATAGTACCTCCTTCCCTGCATTGTAAGAGAAACTCCTATGACTTGTTTGTCTCATATTCAGATCAAGAGTTAATTCCAATGATTCAGATTAGAAATTCCCCTTCCATCAGTCCCAATTCCTGACACTTTTTTCAAGCCCCAAGATCAAAACTTCCCCATCAGGGGAAACATTTTCTAGCTTGTCAAGGTGAACAAATCCTTATGTTACAACGAGTTTACATTTTAAAAAAACTTGGAGAGTATATCCTTTTCTATTTAACCTTTCCTCACAGCTCACTGGACTTCCTGTTCTCTTTAGCACATATAGAAACATAGTAAAAGGTTCAGGATGCCGCCATTTGGCCCTTCAAGCCAGCACTGCCATTCATTGTGATCATGGCTGATCATCCACAATCAGTAACCCGTGCCTGCTTCTGACCATATCCCTTGATTCAGCTAGCCCCTATAGCTCAAATTCATCCAGTGAATTGGCCTCTACTGCCTTATGTGACAGTATTCCACAAAGTCACAACTCTGTGTGAAAAGGTTTTATACTAAAATCCTCAGTTTTAAATGGCCTCCCCTTTATTCTTAGACTGTTGCCCCTGGTCCTGGACTCCCACAACATTTGACCTGCATCTAGCTTTTCCAGTCCTTTTATAAGTTTCTATAGGATACCCTCTCATCCTTCTAAATTCCAGTAAATACAAGCCCAGTCTTTCCAATCTTTCCTCATGTGACAGTCTCGCCATCCCAGGGTTTAACCTCGTGAACCTTGCTATTGAGGTAGTGAAGCGTAGGATGTCCTTCATCAAATTAGAAGACCAAAACTGAACACCATATTCCAGTCGTGTCTCACCAGTGCCCTGTACAACTGCAGAAGGACCTTTTTACTCCAATACGCAAATCGTCCAGTTATGAAGGCCAACATGCCATTAGCTTTCTTCACTGCCTGCTGTATCTGCATGTTTACTTTCAGTGACCGGTGTACAAGGACACCCAGGTCTCATTGCACTTCCCTTTTTCCACAATCTAACACCATTGAGATAATCTGCCTCCTTGTTCTTGCCGCCAAAGTGGATAACCTCACATTTATCTACATTATAATGCATCTGCCATGCATCTGCCCACGCACTTAACCTGTCCAAGTCACCCAGCAACCTCCTAGCATCCTCAGTTCACGCTGCCACCCAGCTTTGTGTCATCTGCAAATTTGCTAATGTTACTTTTAATTCCATCATCTAAACCATTTATATTGTAAATAGTTGCGTCCCCAGCGCCGAGCCTTGCGGCATCCCACTCGTCACTGCCTGCCATTCTGACAGGGACCTGTTTATTCCTACTCATTGTTTCCTGTCTACCAACCAATTCACTATCCATGTCAACACCCTACCCCCAATACCATGTGCTCTAATTTTGCCCACAGGTGGTTGCAGGGGAAGGTACCTGGGGAGGGGGTGGTTTGGATGGGAAGGGATGTTAACCAGGGAGTTGCGGAGGGAACAGTCTCTGTGGAAGGTGGAATGGGGTGGAGATGGAAAGATGTGACTAGTGTTGAGTTCCCAGAGCAGGTGGCGAAAACGTTGGTGGATTATATGTTGTGTGCGACGGCTGATGGGGTGCAAAACAAGGACGAGGGGGACTCTGTCGTGACTAGGGGGAGGGGAAGCAAGGGCAGAGCTACGGGGTACTGAGGTGACATGAGTCAGGGCCTCATCTACGATGGGAGGGGGAGACCCCCGTTCCCTAAAGAATGAGGACATCTCGGATGTCCTGGTATGGAACACCTCATCTTGGGCCCAGATGTGGCGAAGACGGAGGAATTGAGGATAGTCTTTGCAGGAAGCAGGATGGGAAGAAGTATAGTCGAGATCGTTGTGAGAGTCAGTGGATTTGTAATAGATGTCAGCAAGTCCTGTTAAGTTTAGCATAGCAAGAAATTTCTTGAAATTTTTGATTAGAGATTAGCAGCAAGAAAAGGAGTATCAATCCTGGACATGGTTGAAAAAGGTCTGGAAATAATGATTTCACATTTGCAAAGTTAGCAATCTAGATTAGTGACCAATGCTTTAAAATTATTTTCATGTGGGCCAAACATAATAAATAAAAGGCCAGGATTTGTTTATCTGGATCATTATCTCTTTTTTGTGCTGGATCTCCACCTCTATGCTCTTGCTCTTCAATTTTTCTATCTAATGCTGAAGTATTGCTTTAACTTCCCCAGATTTGTTTCCAGTCCCGGTTGGATATCAAATTAATGATTACAATCTTGGTTTAAATCCAGATCAAACAAATTATAGTGGAGGCCAATGTTTAGACTGTCACTGGAAATAGTGCAAATAAAACTCTGAGGTACTTATTGGCATTCAAACTCTGATGTTTCTCATGTCTACATCAGACGAGCATAATGCAGACTGGTGAAGAGCAAGAATATGTCATCACCCCCATACTTCTTTCAATCGACAAATGGGAAAGTGTTCAACCTGGGTCACTGCACTCCAGAACCAAAGTCATGACAACTTCACTCATTACACTGTAGATCTAGATACTAGTTGTCCATGCACACCTTCTGAAGTTGAACTGTAGGGAGAACAGTTTGTTCATTAAGGTATACAAGAAAACGGACCTTAGATATGGCATCTGTTAAACAGAGGTTATCTATCAATTGGCCCTCATTGGGTCACACTGACACCAAACCATAAAGATCCATGATGACAACTTAGAAAATGTGAAACCCATATCTCAGGAACCCTCACCTCAATATGTCAACACAGCCTTTGGCCATAGGAAAAGTGTTTCAAACCTGGCAGCGTGTGTGCATGCCAGACTCCAGACTATACACCAAACTCATTCTAATTCAATGATACTTTGTCACGTGTACCTAGGTACAGTGAAATGGTTTTGTTTTGCACACAACCTAGTTAAATCACATAGCGGACCTCACCTAAGCGGTACACATGTCACCCCATTTTGTTGGCAAAAAAGTTACTAGGTAAATAGAGAAAACTATCAATGGCGCATTGGAAAAATATAACATGCAAAATGGCATAATAATCCCTGGGCCATTGTTGCTCAAGGTAAAGACAGAGTTCAGATGGTACTGAAAAACTTGGCCTTTCATCATTATCCAAAGACCTGCAACCCTAGAGACTATCCACCTGCTTGCCCTCAAATGCATCCTGGTACTGCTTCCAATGATACTATGCAAGTTTGGTTTAGTAAGAAGACCAGAACTGTGCTCAGTAATCGCAGTTTGGCCTCAACAAACATGCCAAACAACTGTGTCAAAACCTCCGTATTCTTTGCAATTATAGTCGAACATGCTATTTGCCTTCTTAACTACCATTAACATCAAGACCCCTCTGAACTTGACTCATTCTAAGTCTCTGCCATTTAGATAATAATTGAACTTTTGATTCCTCTTCCCCATTCCAAGGAATGGCTTGACCGCACAAGTTCCTTTATTAAAGGTTATCTACCAGGCTACGATCTATCTATAACCCATCACAGAATCAGCATTGGGATATGTTCTGTTACATTGCAATCTTACACTTGGTCCCCTCCACAACGTTATTCATGTAAATAGCTTATTTGTAATATTACAGAAGACAATTAATTTCTTAACTACCATATTTCTTGATTTACACAGAGAGGAAATTTAATTTTCACCCAGCAACAAATTAATAAGACAATGGATATGACCTGTTTTTTAGGATGTTGAGTGAAAGTTTGCTGGAAGGTCGGATCTTCAAATAAAGGGCGTTTTTCTCCAATTTGGATGCTTTCACGCGCTGAGTTTTGGTCTTATTTCTTCATGCGTGAATTCGTAAAAATATTTTTTTTTAATCCGCATAAAACTGTGGCCGTCGCAGGCTTTCTAAAATAAATCTGCGATTGTAAACTGAATGGGATCTAGAGACGGGGGATTAGATTTATTTCACCTGACCAAGTGATGCATGGAGAATGCCTGGTACTTGATTGGAAGAATTGTCTTCACCTGAATTGTAGGGTTTTTTGCATTTCAAATTTCAATCAATCAACGATCCTTCTCGGCAAAATAATCAATTGGCAACAATTGCGTAAATGTAACGTGCAAATGTAATTACCTTAATTATTATAGAAGTCTATCCGTGGAATATGTACCTTCATGTTAAACAGGGCGGAGCGACAACTAGCGGGGTGGGGGGGATTAATTTTAGGATTGGACTAGAAAGAACAAGTGGAATAATTGATTGGATCAATTCTCTGGAGAAAAGCAATGGATGACGTTTCAAAGTCTCGACCCGAAGCGACGCCTATTGCTTTTCTCCAGAGACGCTGCCTGACCCGCTGAGTTACTCCAGTTTGTTGTGTTTATCTTCGGTTTGGATCAGCATCTACAGTTCCTTCCTACACATTGGCCCTGTGGATCCATTCATTGATGGGCTCTGTCATATTCTAGCTGTGGGGAGGGCGGGGGTGAAAGCGGTGGTGAGCAACTTGCTTTGGAGATCCAAAAGCCTTTGGCTTTGGGGGTTCTCTTCAAGAGAGGGAATTACTTCTAGGCCGAAATAATTACGGTGGGAAGATCAGTTGCTGTCCTGCCCACTCAGCAGATCAGGCAGGATCAAGGATGTAACATTTCGGATCAAGTCCCTTCTTCAACGCTGTACCTCGGGCTGAGTTATGTTTTGGTTTCGGGTTACTTTTATTTCTGATGGACTAATACAGTTTCAGTGCGCGGAGCTCACCAACCCCTGAGCACGGGTTCTGGCTGTTGTGTAAGGCTGTCCCGATTGTGATCATTAGGTTAGGTGGGATATAGTCATAGGTGCGAGCGTGACCTGCCCTTGAATAATCGGTTAGAGTTCAGAGTGGAAAAGACCACGGATAGCAGAGGCGCAGCTGTAGCGTTGCTGCCTTACAGCGCCAGAGACCCGGGTTCGATCCTGACCACGGCTGCTGCCTGTATGGAGTGTGTAACCGCGTGGGTTTTTTTCCGGGTGCTCCGGGTTCCCCCCACATTCCAAAGACGCACAGGTTTGTAGGTTAAACGTGTAGGAAGGAACTGCCGCAGTTGATTTAAACCAAAGATAGACTCAAATAGCTGGAGTAACTCTCAGTAAGTCTGAAGAAGGGTCTCAACCCGAAACGTCACCCATTCCTTCTCTCCAGGGACGCTGCCTGTCCAGCTTTGTGTGTCCATCTTCAGGTTTGTCGGTTAATTGGCTTCGGTAAAATTGTTCCTAGAGTGTAGGATAGTGTCGGTGTACGGGGTGGTTGCTGGTCGGCGCGGACCGGTGGGTCGAAGGGCCTGTGTCCGCGCTGTTTCTCTAAAGTCTAAATGCATGATTGGAACTGCTCGTAATGAGATCTTGCTGACATGGCGCCACCGTCCCGGGTGGACCGCTCGGTTCTGCACGGGCAGAGTAAATGCGCAGGGGAGAAGATTCCCAGACAGCACTTCAAGTTCAAGTTCATTGTCATGTGTCCCTGATAGGACAATGAAATTCTTGCTTTGCTTCAACACAACAGAACATAGTAGGCATTGACTACAAAAACAGATCCGTGTGTTCATACACCATTATATAGATATATACACACATGAATAAATAAACGGATAGAGTGCAAATAACAGATTATGGGTTATTAATGTTCAGAGTTTTGTCCGAGCCAGGTTTAATAGCCTGATGGCTGTGGGGAAGTAGCTATTCCTGAACCTGGTCGTTGCAGTCTTCAGGCTCCTGTACCTTCTACCTGAAGGTAGCGGGAAGATGAGTGTGTGGCCAGGATTCAACCCTTGCCTGGACCTCAGTCTGGTTTGCGCCAATGTGAAGGAGATGGGTGGCCGGTGGAAGGACCCGAATTCCACGAGGTGTCCGGTTTCTGGGCAAGATTGAGGCTTGGGTTCCGAGTCTGGCACAGATGTTGACCTGCATCTCTGGGTTTTGTTAAGTTTCTGGGGAGAGGCCCTGGGTGTTGGGTGACACGGGTTTGGGTTGCGCTGGAACAGGTGGCGAGGTGGGCAGAAAGCCAGCGTCCTTCAAACGATTCCGTGAATAGACACAAAAAGCTGGAGTAACTCAGCGGGACAGGCAGCATCTCTGGAGACAAGGAATGGGTGACGTTTCGGGTCGAGACACTTCTTCAGATGTGAATGGGCGGAAGTGGAGCCCGGGTGGGGGCGAGCTGAGTCACCAACTCCCAGTTTAATCCAACTTCACTTCCCTGTCTACTCGGATCCCCCATAAGATATTAGTTCTCATTCACTATAATGATGTCCGAGTCAGAGGATTGTATCGGGGAAGGGCTGAGCTGTAGGTGATCAGGGTCTATGGCTGGTTGTTTGGAGCTCGGATCAGCTCCGCGATTCCCACTGATCCCACCAATTTAACACATTTAGCTACATTATTTATTTAAAAAAATAAAAAAATCTCCCCTTGAGCTTTTGCCGAGTGTATAATGGACGCTATGAGTTCCCTTATTTGTACTCGTGTTAGGAATTCACTTTAGCAGGAATCCATAAAGGTCACGAAATCGTGTTTGCCAAAATGGAGTTAAATTGACTTTTTGAAACACTAAAGCATAAAAATTGTATTATTCAAATGTCATGTTTGCATCTTTCTTGGGCTTCGTATTCCACACCGGTGATAGAAAGCAGCTTTGTCCAATGAATATGCATGTTTCTTCAACAATCCCTTAAATATTGTTGAGCACTGAAGTGACATTAAGTGGCCGAATGCCACATGAAATATGCATTTCAAATTCGTGAAGGCACAACTAGAATTATTTGTGGTGGTGGTGGTGGTGGGGGGGGGGGGGGGGGGGAATCGGATACAAACTCTGTCCCGCAAGCGTACGCAAGTAGTAACATCTGAGATTAACTTAAACTAAAACAGAAAAGCAAAATCTGAAGCTGAAACCTAAGCTGTCTGTGGCTAGGGTACATTATTTTTTTCCACTGAAGCGCGCATTCACTCCGACATCATCCTTCCACACGGACTCGCACTCTCTCGCACTCAAAATCATTCACGTTCATGCAGCATTGGCGCGCACACACACACACACACACACACTTGCATGGACTATTTTAAAAACTGTTTGGATTCGGTGCATTTGTTTCCACTGAATCGTGCACGTCTGCCCGCGGCAGGAGAGCGGCAAGGCTCGGCCACCACACAGAGCTCTGTGCAGTCCACCTTGAAAAGAAGGGTCGGCGGTCCCCGGGCTATTCGGGGTGTCTCAGCTTCTCAGGGTAAACCCTCTTTGGGGAAATCCCTTTGCCTATTTTTTTTTTTTTGAGCGCCTCCGTCACTGGTCTGTGGGTGTTTTTATTTTTCCTGAGATCGAGGACCGGGGACGGATGTGTTCTTTGGGTGTTCTGCGTTAAAGACAGAACCGGGAGGCTCGCTCCAGGAAGTGGCCGCAGAAGACTTTTGGAAAGGAGTCCAACAGCATGGTGCAGAGCAGAGGGTGGCGCTTTCACAGAAACACCAAGCCCAAACTGAGCATCGAATCCATCTCCCGAGAGCAGCCCCAGGAGATTTCTCACCCTTGCCGCTACGACCAGAGTCAGGAAATGTCCGATTAGCTGGGGATTTAAACAGAGAGCAACACGATGAGCTATAAGGTTGGACGAGTTCTTCCAGCGCGCAGAAGGAGCGCTTGTCTCCGGCCCAGGGTGCAAGGAAGCCGGTTGGGAGGCGGCTAGCAAGCGGTGAGTTGAACAATCCAACAGCTATCAATTATTGTTTATATAATACAGATGAACACGAAATTGATTCACGTACTTACTTACGTATTAACCCGCAGACATATGATTAATGGACAGTTGGTTTGAACGAATACGTGCAGAGCTCCAAGTCTCACTCTTTCCGAATGTGACCATTAATTCTTTCCATATCCCCACGGATGGAATTGGTGATCGGGGGATTCCTGGCAGTCTGTGGTCAGTAGTGGGCGACAAAGTGTCACTGTCACTCGCTTTAAGGTTACGCAACTCAAACATAAACCCATGTCATGTTATTTCGAACATGGTTCTTGTAAAATATGTTGCCCTTCAGTTTTCGCTGGATGCCATTAGTTTGAGAGCGGAGTATTTCTAAAGAGTCCCGGTACCTTTCTATGTGGCTTTTAGTATCTGCAAGTGACATTTTAATGCAATATTCCCGTTTTGGTCAAGGTCGGATAACTCCAGGGGCAGCGCTCTTCTTTTGTTAGAGCAACATGGATGACAGAAGGTATTCACCGTGTCAAATAGTCAACATGTTTTGTCCATCTGTCTTAGCGGTTGGCGACCTGACGGTGTGAGGTAGCGGTAATTTGCGGCGGTCAATGCTAATCCGGTCTCTTCAACTCGAGCAATAAAACCTGTACAATTAACATTGGGCACTGGCATATAATTTAATTGGGAATCCTTTAGTATTGGGATCGGATCCCCAGTGTGAACGGACGGCTGCTGCCTTGCTGGTTGGGTGCTGGGACTGACTGTTTATTTTTCCATAAGTGAAATGCCATGAGCTCGTGGTTTACTATAGGGGCAAACGATGCGTAGAGAAGGGCTTTCATGAGTGAAAGAGTACATCGTGGTGAACGAGATGCTCCATTTGTTCTGAAGATCATTGTTCCGGTTACATTGACAAGCACATTTAAGTATAATTTCGGACACATATGGAGACAGATGTGCTGCAATACGTCGAGTAAATAACTTTGAGCGGGAGTTGTTGGTACACACAGTGAGACTGAAATTACCTCGTGGAGCCGTTACATTTCCAAGTTAACAGACGAAGTAGATATATGAGAGCGCAAGATCAAATAACAGCAATATCTCTGTTGGTAATAAATAGGAATCATCGCCGTTATAAAGGTGACATCCCACCGATACTGACTGACTTGACGAGTATTCGAGTATTTCTAGCATGTTCCGTGTTCCCCTCCCCTTCCCCACGTTTCCAACACGCGCAGTATCTTCCTCCTATGGTCGATAATGGTTCAGAATACAAAACACAATAGACAATAGGTGCAGGAGGAGGCCATTCAGCCCTTCGAACCAGCATCGCCATTCACTGTGATCATGGCTGATCGTCCACAATCAGTACCCCGTTCCTGCCTTCTCCCCATATCCCTTGACTCTGCTATCTTTAAGAGCTCTATCTAACTCTCTCTTGAAAGCAGCCAGAGAATCGGCCTCCACTGCCTTCTGAGGCAGAAAATTCCACAGATTCACAACTGTCCGGGAGATTCCACAGATTCATAACTCTCTGGAATAGACAAACACAAAATGCTGGAATAACTCAGCGGGTCAGGCAGCATCTCTGGAGAAAAGAGATCGGGTCGAGACGTCACCTATTCCTTTTCTCCACAGATGCTGCCTAACCCACCGAGTTTAAGGCATTTCGCGTCTATCATCGGTGTAAACCAGAATCTGGAAAGAATGTATCAATTTCCTCAGTCCCCGATGTAAAACTGGCAGAAATATATTGCTAATGTATAAACTCAGATGATATGCACGGTAAAATAATCGATTAAAGATTTTTTTTTAAAGCACACCATCTCTTAAAGTACATGCTTATTAGGTTCTGAACAATTTAGCTACAATTATATGTTGACAAGGACTGGACTGCGCTCAACAATGAGCTGGACGAGCAATCGATCATTGTCCAGGGCATTCATTATTCCCTCTGAAGGCGCATGAATGAGACGCGCAGTCCCGCGAGTTAAGACATTTCAATTCTGACATAAGGCATGGCTACAATGCTGTTTATACAACACGTGTTGGGTGTAAAGATCCAATGTTAGCAGTGTTGCTCGCATTCCATTGTGACAACAGTGCATTAAACGTTTCATATGGAATGAAACATTGAGTCAGTTGAATAATAGAATTGTTCGTCAAAACATACAAAGATAGCAATGTGGAAAAGGTCAAACATTGTTCTCATCAATCCACAGGAATGTACAAATCTTTTGCATGGCCCTTCTGATGTAATAGCCATACGGTGCTTTCTTTAACCGAATATATCTATATTTGCACATGCTTCTACTGAGTTCGCACTCACTGCATTTGATGTTAATCTGTTTCATGTTGAACAACATTTAAATGTTCAGTAACTGATTAAGGACTGAAGATTAAGTAACTGATTGTTGAGCTGTACATTTATTGTGATCATGTCTCCGTTTCCCATCCCAGTACATTCCGATGAAGACAGAACTTTTAAAAACATTTTTCAGCCGTCCTCGTTAATTTTCCTCGAACCAGCATCACTCGTTCATACACATCTCCAAGGATGACAATTCCCATTCTGTCACTTTTGGACACTGTCATATCAAACGACATCGTCCTTCGGTTGGAGTAATTGATCAAACATTGCAGGCTTTTACTCCTTCCATAATCTTTGAATGTATCCCACTATTCCAACGCCTCATATTTTATGTTTGAAAATAAATAACTTATTCCGTGATATTTCTGAATTCAGAGTTTATTTTTTTGAGGGGAATACGGCAAATTGTCAAACCAAGGCAACCAGTCGCATTCTTAATAGAGTCAAACAGCGTGGAAACAGACTCATCGGCTCAACTTCGTCTATGCGGAACTAATTTATTAGTTAGACAAAGATCATTGTTTGTAACTAGTACCAGCATCTATCAAAGAAACCAAAATATTGTCTTGGGCAGGTGTGATCTTTTTGCAGACTCCCAGGATAAATGGCTCGGATGGACTTTTGTTCATTCACTGGAGGTGTAAATATCTCTGCGAATAAAAATATATATATTTCCGAATATTACTCTTATGTCCTTTGTATTCTTAAATGCAAAACCCACAATGTTGAGCACACATAATCAATTAGTAAGATATTTGTATTTCTTCAACATTTGAGTTGGAGGCCCAATATGGATCCTTCTGTACTTTAGGTAAGTGAAATCAACTGCGTTGCTCTGCCTGAAATACCCAGTCTCCCGTGCTGGAACCTAATGCAACATTCAAAGGTCAGACAGGTATTCTGTCAGTACAGGGTCGGGTCGGGCGGGGAGAAAAGTCATCTAGTCACTGCACTTTTCACATTTGCTCCACTCTACTGTCCGACGGATGAATCGAGTGAGATTTGGGGTGGGGGGGTTATATAGAGGGGTTGCAACGAAACATTGGGCCGTCCTCACCAGAACCGTGAGCTGAAAAGTTTTCGGAATTTCAGTTCATTTACTGCGCACAGCGAGCCAGAAATAACGACAAGAAAAAAGTCGAGGAGAACATTTCAAAAATGTTCTTGTGCATCTGAAGTAATTAAATATCTAGTAATGGTTACAAAATATTTAAAACAAACGCGTTAAACAATTCCCCGAAAATAAAGAGCCAGCCAGGACCAGAGTGCACAACTAACCAAGGCCAAATTGGCATCTGCCTCTGTTGTAACACTCTCGCAGTAAGGGGCGCGAATCGCGCTGCAGGCATCGTAATCATTGGATTAGTTAATAAAGAAGTTAAAAAAAAACAAGCATTTATTTCAAGCCGGAGTGTTCCTCTGATCCGGTGCCAGCAGTTTGCAGGACTCTGGTTCACTTGCCCAGTCGGAGGCTCCAGTTACCTGCAATAATCATCATCATGATAGTAATTTATCAGCCAAGTGTGTTTTGCGAATTTCGTGGAATTTGGTTTGCCATACAGTCAGAGCAATACGACCCCGTTTTCGCGCCGCCGACCTCCGGCGACGCTCGAACATCCCCTCGGGGTCCCATCATTTCCCAGCAGAGGTCGATTTCGCAGAATATCGCCACAGATAAATCAATCGCGGATGCTGGTGACCCGGAATGAAAGCCGAAGAGGCAGAATGTGCCTGACATGTCGGGCAGCGCCGGTGGTGAGAAAACCGGAGGCTTGTAGTTTCAGGTGACTGGCCCTTCATCATACTATATCCTCTATTGCTGATGCCTCTTCCTCAAGAGTGTTTCATTGTCAAATGTCCGAAACAGAACAATGAATTTCTTACTTGCAGGAGCACAACACAATATGCAAGCATTGTAGTCTGTAAATAATATAACAAACGGAAATATGTTCAGTATACATATTTGTGTATGTGTATATATATACTGTACATGTGTGTGGTGTGTGCATACAGACACACATCACACAAATATATATTTCTGTATACGTGTGCATAAATACACACAGATAAAACAACTAAACAAACAACCAATAATAGTGCAAAAAGACAAATATATGTAGTTCAGAGCTTATTTGGAGGTTGCAGTATTTGATAGCCTGATGGCTGTAGGGAAGAAACTGTTCCTGAAACTGGATGTTACAGTTTTCTTCACATTTATCCACTTAATACTGCATCTGCCATGCATCTGCCACCTCACCCAACCTATCCAAGTCACCAAGCAGCCTCATAACACCCTCATCACAGCTCACAGTGCTACCCAGCTTTGTGTCATCTGCAAACTTGGAGATGTCACATTTAATTCCCTCATCTAAATCGTTAATATATATTGTAAATAACTGGGGTCCTAGCACAGATCCTTGCGGCACCCCACTAGTCACTGCCTGCTCTTCTGAAAAGGACCCGTTAATGAAGTACAGGCAGTGACTAGTGGGGTGCAGTACTTTGAGATCTACAGAAACACTTACTGTTTGCCTTGTCATGGATGCTGACAGCTGACTGATTCTCATAGACCTGCTGACTGCACATCATATTCCGCTTGAGTAGCTTACAATTCAATTACATTGAATTTTCCACTCCTTTTCCTCCCTCTCTCCCCCTGCCTCATCTATATCCACACCTATTTCTCCCCTCCCCCTTCCCTGCCACCAATATTCCTTCCTCTAGCTTCACAATTTGCAACTCTTCAATTTTTTTTGTATCACACCTTTTGTCTTTTCATCTCTGGCATGTGTCCAACCATCTGCCTTTCAAAACACCTGCATCCACCTATTATTTTCCAGTTTTTGTCCTGCCCTAACTATCTCCCAACTTTCTCTGCTCCCCCCACCACAATCAGTTGATTAGCAGAGGGGTGGACAAACGCTAGAAGTGAAAAGGAGACAAAAGTGTGTGAGATAAGGAGATAAATAGGTGATATTTTGACTTGGGATCTTTCTTCACACTCATACCATTGAATTGTAAACTACTCAAAGTGGAATATGTGGTGCTCATAGGAACAGAATTAGGCCTTTCGGCACATCGAGTCTACTCCACTATTCAATCATGGCTGATATATTTGGCTTTTGTTTCGTGTCGCGATCTGAAACGTTATCTATCCCTGTTCTGCCTGACCTGCTGAGTTACTCCAGCACTCTGTCTTTATTTTGCAGAATTCTATTGTCCGTTTACTTCATAGTGACAGATCCTGCAGTGTTTGTTATTGAGTTTCAGCGGCAGCTTCAGTGTGCCTCTTTTGCTGAATTGGGCATTTTGAACCAGACTGGTTTGAACCAGAACCTGCTAATACCATGGCACTATTTTCTGCAGTCGGCACCTTTGCTATGAAAATGGATGTGTGGAGATCTGGCTCAGGTGCAACTCAACACCCTTGAGCTATCTGCATGGTTTACTGGCACTTAATGTGAAAGTGCATATAATCAACACTGTCTATTCTGCAGGGCCAAGCCTAGCCAGCCTAGAAAAATTAATGGCCACAAAGTTTATATAAAAAAAGGAAAATTGAAGAATCTCTGCAAAGGATTTGGGGGGGGGGGGGGGGAGTTGAGAAAATGTGCTGCAAAGGAGCCATCTGTACCATTGGCAACTTCACAACTAGCTCGTGTTTAGGAGGGGGAACGGTGAACTGGTTGGAGGGATGTGGAGAAGCAATAGTCAGCGACCAACTGAGGAAGCAGTGGTAATGAGAGGGCAAAATAACATTTGGTTCTTTAAACATATAAAATGTGTTATTTTTGTCAATGATTTTTGGAGGTTGGTTAGTTTATAACCAACAATCTGTTTTGTTTTGTGCAGAATTTCATTGTTCTTTTGAGACCTATACTTTACGTGTAGGTACTGATCACATCTCCGTGTACACCATGATCAAAACAGTGCCATGGTATTAGCAAATAAACAGAAAGGGCTACATCTGAAAGGGGAAGCATTACACTAAATCAACAACTCAAAATCTCCCCTCTCTCCCTCACAATAAATATCATCTAACCCACTAAATAATTGTTCTCAAGTATATGTTTATATAATATTTATAGTTGTTCAATGATAATTCTACTTACTTTTGTTAAAGGCAGAACCACAGAGATGGACAGAGGAAAACATTCTGCCATGTGTAAATAGTGCATTCAGAAAGTATTCAGACCCCTTCAATTTTTTCACATTTTGTTATGTTACAGCCTAATTCAAAAATTGATTAAATTCATTTTTATTATCATCAATCTACACACAATACCCCAGAATGAAGAAGCAGAAACAGATGTCTAGACATTTTTGCAAAGTAATTAAAAAGAAATAACTGAAATATCACATTTAGAAAAGTATTCAGACCCTTTGCTACAACACTCAAAATTGAGCTTAGGTTCATCCTTTTTCCACTGATTATCCTTGAGATGTTTCTACAACTTGATTGGAGTCCACCGGTGGTAAATTAAATTGATTGGACATGATTTGGAAAAGCACACACCTGTCTGTATAAGGTCCCACAGTCCACAGAGCATGAAATACCAAGCCATAAAGATGAAGAAATTGTCTGTAGACCTCTGAGACAAGAAGGGTATAAAACAATTTCTGCAGCATTGCAGGTCTCGAACAGCACAGTGGCATCGGTCATTCTTAAATGGAAGAACTTTGGAACCACCAGGACTCTTCATACAGCTGGCTGCCCAGCCAAACTGAGGAATCGGGGGAGAAGGGCATTGGTCAGGGGGGTGACCAATGGTCTTGGTCAGACAGAGCTCCAGAGTTCCTCTGTGGAGATGGGAGAACCTTCCAGAAGGACAATTATATCTGCAGCACTCCACCAATCAGGCCTTTATGGTAGAGTAGCCAGACAGAAGCCACTCCTCAGTAAAAGGTACATGACAGCTCGCTTGGAGTTAGCCAAAAGGCAGCTAAAGGACTCTCAAACCATGAGAAACAAGATTCTCTGGTCTGATGAAATCAAGATTGAACTCTTTGGCCTGAATGCCAAGCGTCACGTCTGGAGGAAACCCGACACTGCTCATCACGGTGAAGCACGGTGGTGGCAGCATCATGTTGTGGGGATGTTTTTCAGCAGCAGGAACTGGGAGACTAGTCAGGATTGAGGGAAAGATTGAGGGAGCAAAGTTCAGAGAGATAGAAATATAGAAACATAGAAATTAGGTGCAGGAGCAGGCCATTCAGCCCTTCGAGCCTGCACCGCCATTCAATATGATCATGGCTGATCATCCAACTCAATATCCTGTACCTGCCTTCTCTCCATACCCCCTGATCCCTTCAGCCACAAGGGCCACATCCAACTCCCTCTTAAATATGGCCAACGAACTGGCCTCAACTACCTTCTGTGGCAGAGAATTCCACAGATTCACCACTCTCTGTGTGAAAAACGATTTTCTCATCTCGGTCCTAAAAGACTTCCCTCTTATCCTTAAACTGTGACCCCTTGTCCTGGACTTCCCCAACATCGGGAACAATCTTCCTGCATCTAGCCTGTCCAACCCCTTAAGAATTTTGTAAGTCTCTATGAGATCACCCCTCAATCTTCTAAATTCCAGCGAGTACAAGCCGAGTCTATCCAGTCTTTCTTCATATGGAAGTCGTGCCATCCCAGGAATCAGTCTGGTGAACCTTCTCTGTACTCCTTCTATGGCAAGAATGTCTTTCCTCAGATTAGGAGACCAAAACTGTATGCAATACTCCAGGCGTGGCCTCACCAAGACCCTGTACAACTGCAGTAGAACCTCCCTGCTTTTGTACTCAAATCCTTTTGCTATGAATGCCAACATACCATTCGCTTTCTTCACAGCCTGCTGCACCTGCATGCCTACTTTCAATGACTGGTGTACCATGACATCCAGGTCTCGCTGCATCTCCCCTTTTCCTAGATCCTTGAGGAAAACCTGATCCAGAGCATACTGGACCTCAGACTGGGGCAGAGGTTCACCTTCCAACAGGACAACGACCCTAAGCACACAGCCAAGGAGTGGCTTCGTGACAATCTATGAATGTCCTTGAGTGACCCAGCCAGAGCCCGGACTTGAACCCGATCGAACATCTCTGGAAGGACCTGAAAATAGCTGTGCATCGATGCTCCCCAATCCAACCTAAAAAGCTTAAGAGGATCTGCAGAGAAGAATGGGAGAAGTTACCCAAATACAGGTCTGCCAAGCTTGTAGTTTCATACCCAAGGAGATTTGAGGCTGTAATTGCTGACAAAGGTGCCTCAACAAAGTACTGAGTAAAGGGTCTGAATACTTATACTAGTCCCACCTGCCTGCCTTTGGCCCATATCCTTCTAATCCTTTTAAACCTTTCCTTTCCATGTACCTGTCCAAATGTCTTTTAAATGTTGTGATTGTACCTGGCTCAACAACCTCCTCCGGCAGCACCACTCTTTGTGGGAAAATGTTACTCCTCAAATTCCTATTAAATCTTTCCCCTCTCACCTTAAACATATGACGAGAGCCAGGATTTTGCAATAAATGCCATGTGCCTTTTTATGCCTTTTTTGATGATTTCACCAGGATAATGCCTTTTTCACGATCAAGTGCCTAAATCAGCCTTTTTTGCCGTTTTGCTAAAAGGGCGTGCTATTTTCTCTAGTTGTACTGTGATTATAATGATGTTTTCTATGTTAACACGGTAATATTAATGCTATTATTAACGTGTTAACATAGTATAACTTACAAGAAAACTTCCACCACCGGGGCGAAACCCAGGAGGCCACCGTCGGTCATCATTCGTTCGTTCCGCTGCCCGCTGGTTCAGTTTTCTCCAAGATCTATTTAGGAAAGAACTGCAGATGCTGGAAAAATCGAAGGTAGACAAAAATGCTGAAGAAACTCAGCGGGTGAAGCAGCATCTCTGGAGAGGAGGAATAGGCGACATTTTGGGTCGAGACCCTTCTTCAGACTGATGTGGAGGGGGGGTGGGGGTGGCAAAAAGAAATGAAGACAGCGGAGACAGTAGTACTAGAAGGAGAGCTGGGATGGGGGAGGGGGAGAAAGAAGGGCTATCTAAAATTAGAGAAGTCAATGTTGATACCACTGGGGTGTAGACTACCCAAGCGAAATACCCAAGCTTGCTCCTCACTACATTTACTGCTGGCTCCAGTCGCAAATCTGAGTTTGAGTGATTTGTGCACGGCATTCATTGATGCTGGAATTCCACTGTGGAAATTTGAAAACAAATCTCTCAGAGGTTTTTTTTTAGAGAAATACACAGAGGAATATATACCAAATGAGTCATCATTACGGAAACATTATGTTGGCAGCAACTTCAACATTGTTGTGCAGAAAATTAGAGATAAAGTTGCATGCAACAAAATATGGATCCCAGCAGGCGAGTCAACCGATGCTGTGGGGAGATATGTTGCCAATGTGGTCATCGGTACACTGGAAGCAGGTCAACCATCAAAGGAGTATTTGTTGACATCGGAAGTATTGGGGAAGTCAAACAGCTCAACTATTGCTCAGTTGTTTACATCTTCACTTGCTGTACTTTGTCCAGAAGGTATAAAACACAAGAATGTACTTCTGTTTGTAGCTTAAAGTTTTATTCCCCAAAATGTTGCATTTGACGTAGTTTGTTTCCAAATGTCGATCGCCTAGTTTCCAATGTCAAGAAAATCTTCCTCAAAGCACCGTCATGTGTGCAGTTGTTCAAGGTACTGGCACTCGAGATACCGCTACCTCCTCAGCCCGTTTTGACTAGGTGGGGTACAAGGCTCTCTGCTGTACTCTACTATGCTGCAAATTTTGAAAAGGTAAAACAAATCGTCAACTGTTTTGAAGAAGAAGGCAGTCAGGATCGTCAGTGAAATGTGCAGAAAAATTGCCTCCACCGCAATCTTGTGTTTATTGCTTCCAATTTTGCAAACTTCCCACAAGCTATCACTTCCCTTGAGAAACATGGCGAAACATTAGTGAATAGCTTGCAGGTTTTCACCAAAGTAACTGACAATATTCGTAAAGTTCTTGGCGATGTAGGTAAAGACATACAAGGAAAATATGAGAGAGTGATTTTAGCTAAGAAAGATCTTGAAGAAATACAAAACACAGCTAAAGTTTCCAAAGGTCATTATAATGCAGAAGATAGCGATATGAATATAGAGCCCGTAGCTTGTTTCTGGTATGCACCAGTGACTTCAGCTGGGGTACAATGATTTTTTTCACAATGAAGCATATTCTGTCCGACAGACGGCATATTTTAACACGAGATAATTTGAAAAAAATGCTAGTAATTATGTGCAACCAAGCAACTTTGGTCATTTAATGTAGTATGCCTTTATATTATTATTTTTAACCATATTTTGGTGGTGGAAATAAATGCCGTTTTATGCCTTTTTTTGTCAATAAATGCTTTTTGGTGCCTTTTTTTGTAATTTTTGCCTGCCTATTTCAGTTTTTTAGTGCCTAAACATCCTGGCTCTACTTAAGACCCTTGGTTCTTGATTATAAGATTACAACTGGAATAAAGGGAAACATACTTCAGGTGATACAATCTGGTGCAGTGCTGAGAAGAGTCCTGCATTGTGAAACATTCTGACAGGTTGCCGTCTGTCAATACTCCAGGGTACCTTTAAAAGGAATGTGTATATGCTATAAACCTGGACAACATTTAGCCTTCATGCAACACCACATAAGCAGTTGAATTGGAGATGTGTTTTATTCTTAATTGTCAGTGATTGCAGGTTACTGAAACAAAACTAGCAATCTCAGTTCATAAAACAAATTATGTAGGAAGGAACTGCAGATGTTAGTTTACACTGAATATAGATACAAAATGCTGGAGTAACTCAGCAGGACAGGTGGCATCTCCGGAGAGAAGGAATGGGGAATGTTTCGAGTCGAGATCCTTCTTCAGACTCCACTCTGAAAAAGGGTCTTGATCCGAAACGTCACCCATTCCTTCTCATAATGTAATTAATTGCCTGTGAAGGTATTTGGAGACATTTTGAGAATGTAAAAATACTAAATAAATGTCATTCAATTGTTAATCGGAGGAGGCCAACTTATCAACATGGCAGTAGTTCTGAATTGATCATGAATATCCTTGGAATCTTTCTTACTCTGCTTTGATGAAAATGTGTGTGGATGGGGCTTCACTTAGTCTCCAGCACCAATGGTGTCAGTGGGAATTGCTGGCCATTGTGAGTAACTTGTGGCATTTTTTCTTCAAAGACCCTTTTATGGGCTTGAAAGGTTTCAGTTTCAACTTTAAGTTTATGACCTGCCTGCAAAAAATCAATTTATTTTCATCACAGGAATAATTGGAGGTGTATATTCCAGGTCTTAAAATTTCTTAAAGGTATACTTGATATAGACACAAGCAGATTATTTGACCATAAATAAGTATTATAGGAAACTGATTTAAAATTAACAAGCCTGAACCTGGAGGCTAAAGATTTAAACAAAGCCAGGTGTTTCCAAGGGAAAATGAATAATAGTTAAGTGAAGTCTTAAGTTGGAGCTGTATAAATCAGATTGAAAATATAGCAAGAAATTACAATTTTATATATATGAACAGTTCTCTGATCACATAGTTTGCAGGATGCAAAAGATCCTATGCTGTTCAGCAGATACTTTCTTATTTAATGATGGATGAACAAAAAGTCAAACATTGCATTTGTAGAAAATCTAAATCAAAATAGAAAATATTCAATGCATTCAGCAGTTCAAGTAGCATCAGAGTGAACAAGTTACACAATCTGAGTATTGTTGTTTCCTGAGAATTTGCAGGGATTACATATCAATTTAAAAGATAATATTGGGAAAAAAACCCAAATAAATAGAATGGCCCGTAAAATACTTAAATCAAGAACAATAGATTTGGTAATGGTTTATCATTATCACATGTACTGATATACCTTGAAAAACCTTGATTCATGTGCTAATCATACCATACGTGAGTACAATCAAGCTATACACAAGTAAAAGCAGTAGTCCAAAGAAAAAAATAACCATAGTGCAGAATATCGTACTGGAGAGTTTCAGTGTTAGAGAGTATGCAGATTAAAAAAATGAAAAATTGCAAGGTCTGCAATAAGGTTGGTTGAGAGACCAGGACTACAGCGATTGCTTATGAGAAGTCTATTCAGTAGTCTGATAACAATGGGGAAGAAGCTGTTTCTGAATTTGGTGGTATGTGCTTTGAAGTCTTTGTATCGCTGCTCGACAGGAGAGGGGAGGAGAGGGAATGACCAAAGGTGGTTCTTGATTATGTTGCCGTAAGTGTGGATTGAGTCTCTGGGGGAGAGGTTGGATTGTGTGATGGACTGGGCTACATCCACAATGCTGTACACTTTTTTGTGGTCTTGGGCACAATTGCAAAACCAAGCGGTGACCTGCTATTATCAGGCAACTGAGCCATCCTACCAACAACTAGAGAGCAGACCTGAATTACTATCTATCTCATTGAAGACCGTTGGACTTCTTTTGATTGGAGTTTACTGGCTTTATCTTGCACTTATCGTTATTCATGTTATTCCCTTTACACTGTGGTAGACTCGATAGTAATCATGTATTGTCTTTCCGTTGACTGATTAGCATGACAAATACTTTAGACTATACACATGATATTAAGTTAAACTCAAAGTGCATGCTGATAGATAAACACAAAAATCTGGAGTAACTCAGCAGGACAGGTAGCATCTATCTTGAGAGAAGGAATGGGTGAGGTTTTGGGTTGAGACCCTTCTTCAGACAGAAGAAGGATCTCGACCTGCAACATCACCCATTCATATGTCCAGAGGCGCATCCTGTCGCGCTGAGTTACTCCGGCATTTTGTGTCTATTTACGGTGTAATCCAGCATCTGCAGTTCCTTCCGACACATTTCGTCTGCATACCAATAGGATGCTTTCTACAGTGTTCAGATGGAAAAGTGGTGTTAACATGAGCAGCATTGTTGATCTGAAGAGAAAGTTGTTAGCAGTCAGGAACAATCATGAATAATAAAGTCTATCGATATTGTGGAGGACATTACCACTAACAAATTGAGAAATATAATGGATGCAGTGTATGCACATGGTTTTCAGAGACGTCATTGAAAGGGTGCCTCATTGAGCATCTACGAGATAGATCCAGGAAAAGATAGGAAACTAGAGTTGAACGGTCATTTCCCAAGTAGAGGATTCAGTTCTGACACACTTGTATCCATTGTCTATAAAAAAAAAGTTTGAATACATACTCAATAATGTACTAGTGATACAATGTGAAAGGTATAGGCAATTATTTAATCATCAAAGAGGTTGCAAAAGAAGATTGGTCAGAGGCTAAACATTACCGAATGAGTTCAAGTTTCTCAGTTTCCCTCTTCACAGATGCTGTCTAAACAGCTGAGCATTTACTGCATTTTCCATTATATATACAGAGTGATACAGTGTGGAAACAGGCCCTTCAGCCCAACTTGCCCACACTGGCCAACATGTCCCAGCTACACCAGTCCCACCTTGGTCCATATCCTTCAAACCTGCCCAGACATGTACCTGTTTAACTGTTTCTTAAACATTGGGCCTCAACTACCCTATCTGGCAGCTTGTTCCATACACCCACCACACTATGTGTGAAAAAGTTACCGCTCAGATTACTATTATATCTTTTCCCCGTAACCTTGAACCTATGTCCTCTGGTCCTACATTCCCCTACTCTGGGCAAGAGACTCTGTGCATCTACCCAATCTATTCCTCTCATGATTTTGTACACCTCTATAAGATCACCCCTCATCCTCCTGCGCTCCATGGAATAGAGACCCAGCTTACTCAACCTCTCCCTATCGCTGACACCCTCAGGTCCTGGCAACATCATCATAAATCTTCTCTAAACCATTTCAAGCTTGACAATATCTTTCCTATAACATGGTGCCCAAAACTGAACCCAATATTCCAAATGTGGTCTCACCAACGTCTTTTACAATTGCAACATGACCTCCCAACTTCTACACTCTATACACTGACTGATGAAGGCCAATGTGCTAAAAGCCTTTTTGACCACCTTATCTACATGCGACTCGACCTTCAAGGAACCCTGCACCTGCACTCCTAAATCCCTCTGCTCGCCAACACACCCCAGAGGCCTACCATTCACTGTGTAGGTCCTGGCCTTGTTAGAAGTTCCAAAATGCAACACCTCAAACTTCTCTGTATTAAATTCCATCAACCATTCCTCAGCCCACCTGGCCAATTGATCCAGATCCTGCTTCAATCTTTCACAACCATCTTCACTATCAGCAAAACTACCCACTTTTGTAGCATCAGCAAATTTGCTAATCTTGCCCTGTATGTTCTTATCCAAATCATTGATGTAGATGACGAACAGTAACAGGTCCAGCACCAAACCCTGTGGCACACCACTAGTCACAGGCCTCCAGTCCGAGAAGCAAGCTTCCACTATCACCCTCTGCTTCCTTCCATGGAGCCAATTTGCTATCCATTCAGCTATCTCTCCTTTGATCCCATGCGATCTAATCTTCCAGAGCAGCCTACCATGCAGAATCTTATCAAATGCCTTACTGAAATCCATGTATCCAACATCTAAAGCTCTGCCCTCATTGACTTTATTGGTCACGTCTTCAAAAGGCGCAATGAGATTAGTGAAGCACGACCTCCCACGCACAAAACTATGCTGACTATCCCTAATCAGTCCTTGCCCGTCCAAATGCCTGTATGACCTATCTCTCAGAATATTCTCTAGTAACTTTCCACTACAGATGTTAAGCTCACCGGCCTATAGTTCCCAGCATTTTCCCTGCAGCCTTTTTTGAAAAGAGGCACAACATTTGCCGCCCTCCAGTCTTCCGGCACCTCCCTCCGTATATAAGGATGACTCGTAAATTTCAACCAGGGCTCCCGCAATTTCCTCTCTGTTTTCCCACAATGTCCTTGGATATATCAGATCAGGCACTGGAGATTTGTCTACCTTCATACATGATAGTACCTTCAGTATTTCTTCGATGGTAAAACTGACTGCTCTCAAGACACTTCCATTGACTGCCCTTAGTTCCTCCATCCTACTGTCTTTCTCCTCGTAAATACACAGAAACATAGAAACATAGAAAAAGGTGCAGGAGTAGGCCATTCGGCCCTTCGAGCCTGCACCGCCATTCAATATGATCATGGCTGATCATCCAACTCAGTATCCTATACTTGCCTTCTCTCCATAACCCCTGATCCCTTTAGCCACAAGGGCCACATCCAACTCCCTCTTAAATATAGCCAATGAACTGGCCTCAACTACCTTCTGCGGCAGATAATTCCAGAGACTCACCACTCTCTGTGTGAAAAATGCTTTCCTCATCTCGGTGGAATACGGTGGAACATCTCGGTCCTCATCAATACAGAGGAGAAATACTCATTTAGGACCTTCCCCATCTCCTGTGGCTCCATCTGGGATTTTCAACATCTGCAGTTTATTTCATTTTTGTCAAGTGTAAGAATTTTCATAAAAGTTAATAACAGCAATTATAGAATTCCGGAAAGGTTCAGGGACAGTAGAAGGTGAATCATCTTGATGTGCCAGTACCAGCAAGCCTGCCTCCTCCATTTTGCTCCCTTGGTCCTGTAAGTTATTTTCTTTCACGCACTATTCATCTCCCTTTTTGCTTCCACTGCCATCTGTGATAGTGAATTCCGGGCCCTAACCACTCAATGAATAATCATTTTCCACATGTCTCTTTGGTTCTTTTGTCAATCACCTTCATTTTATGTCCTGTCGCTCTTGATCCCTTTGCCAATGGGATGGTTTCCATATCTGTCTATACCTGCTGTTATTATAAATATTCCTGTCAGAGCCAGTCACAATTTCACTCTGATCTACCATAACCCTTGCACTGGTTCTCTCTCGCTACCACCCCAATATACCCTAGTAATCCACTGCTTGTCTAACTACAGGTTGAAGTTTAGTTTTACTACTGCCACATGTACCGAGGGACAGTGAAACACTTTGTTTTATATGCCAGCCAACAGATCAGCTAATACTATACATAAATACAATCAAGGCAAACTCAAAGAAAATAAATAAAGGGGAAGATACAGAGTGCCGAATATAGTTCCATAGACAAAGTCTCATGTCTGCAATGGGATAGAGATGAATTGGACAGTACTAAAGCTATAGAATGACTGCTCAGATATCAGAGGGGAAGAAGCTATTCCTTAGTAGTACATGCTTTCAAGCTTCTTTATCTGATGCCGAATGGGAGCAGAAAGCAGAAACAATGACTGGGATGGGATAATGGGCCTGTCCCACTTAGGCGATTGTCAGAGTGGAACACACACACACACAAACACATCGCAAATGCGGGGGCCAGGGCAAGGGCTGTCTGAAATCCACACGGTACAAAGCCAAGGTGATACAGACACACACCGCGATGAACAGGAAGGTTGATGCTGTAATTAAGACGGCTAGCACAGTGTACGGTAAGTCCTTTAAAAGAGGGGAGAAGGGGGAAGAAGGGGGGGAAGGAGTGGAGACAACTAAGAAGCCAGACAACTTTCAATAAGCCAGAGATACACAGCTGTGAAGGTCGGCAGACATTTAGCATTACCGGTCGGTTATCCTTGGTTCTGAAAACTCCTGCTTACGTTTTTTTTCTCCAATGAGCCAATGAAAATGACCGGTCAGCAAAGGCAATTAACTAAAACTACCTACCTATACTACCCATAACTACATGGCGACCCCACTACAACTGCATGTACGACTGCAGGATGATCGATTTTCTCCATGGCGACCAATTTTTGGTCGCACAACATTTTTCAACATGTTGAACAATTTGCGGCGACCAAAAATTTGTGGCGACTAGTTCCCAGAATGCGGTAACTCCTCGCGACCATGAAGGAGACTCACCAGAGACCATCAGCGACCATGTGGCGACCATGTGGCGAGAGCAGTCTCCTGCACTCACCTAAAATGTCGCCTATGTGGGACATGCCCATAAGTCTTTAATTATTTTGTTTGCTTTTCTGAGACTGTGTGAAATGTAGATGGGGTCAATAGTGGGAAGCCTTGGCCATGTGATGGACCGGTCTATATCTCCAACTCTGTAATTTCTTGGGCAGAGTTGCTCCAAACCCAAACTGAAGCAACACAACAGAATGTTTTCTATGGTGCATTTGTAGAAGTTTGTAAGAGTCACTGGAGACTTGCCGAATTTCCTCAGTCTCCAAAGGAAGCAGAGGCATTGATGTGTCTTCTTCACTGTCATATTAATGTGTTTGGTCCACGACAGATTGTTGGTAACATTCATGCCAAGGAACTTGAAACTCAACCATTTCCACTTCCGCATCATTGATGCTGTTTGGGACATATGTTCCAACACACTTCAAGAAGTCAATAACTAGGTCCTTCATGTTGCTGACTGAGGGAGAGGATATTGTCCTGACACCATGCTACTATGTTCTCTATCACCTTCCATGCTCTGACCCACCACAGTGGTGTCATCTGTAAACTTGTAGATAGAGTTAGAGCCGAATTTGACTGTACAGTTATGAGTGTATAGGAATTATATTTGGGGATTGAGAACGCATCCTTGCAGGGGCATTAGTGTTGAGAATTATTGTGAAGGAGGTATTGTCATTTATCCTTTCTGGACATGGCCTATGGGTCAAATAATCAAGGGTTCAGTGGTAGAGGGGGGCTGCCGATTCCTAGGTCCAGGTGTTTGGAGACAAGTTTGGATGCGTTTATGATGCTCAAGGCAGAGCTGTAGGAGTCTAACGTAGGAGTCCTTGGTGTCTAGGTGTTCCAGAGATGAGTTTAAGGTCAAGGAGATGGCATCTGCTCTGGACCTGTTGTGAATGTAAGCAAACAGCAGTGGATCAAAGCTGGCTGGGAGGTTGTAGTTAATGTGTGCCATCACCAGCCCCTTTATGCCATCAGAAGCTCTTTCCTTGCAGATCCAGTAGAGGAAAGGCTAACTAGGTTTGGTGTGTCTATTCTATAATGGACAATGCCTTGTGCCTCACACTCTATACAATTAACTCAGAGTGCCCTTCG
This sequence comes from Okamejei kenojei, assembly GCA_035221665.1. NCBI lineage: Eukaryota > Metazoa > Chordata > Chondrichthyes > Rajiformes > Rajidae > Okamejei > Okamejei kenojei. The sequence continues at coordinate 59,946,721 of CM069140.1, read as the reverse complement.
GATAAACTTGGTGTGGGTTTCCTGACAATGCTGCTTTAAGGTATTTTGCCTGGGTAGAAGAATATGTTACATAATAAATTCAATATTGTGTGTTAAAGGGGATAGAGTGTAAAAGCCAAGGGAAAGCAATGAACCTAAATAAAGCCCTCATAATTTTATTAGAAAATTATAGTACTATTAAAATTATAGTACAGTATTAGACCATATGAAAGATTGAGACTTTATGGAAAATGTTGAATGATGAATTTTTATTGAACTGAGTATGAGAAAATAAAAACTTGTAAACAAGCTTTGGACTCATGAAAAGGTCATTTAGCATTCTACAAGCAAGATGAATCATATATTATGAGTTTAATTTAATTACTGCTTTCCCTGTCATGGTGAAAAACAAAAGTTTGAAACTATTGAGATCTTGCATTTGATTCTACTTTTGAGCTATAAAGATATTTTTTCACAATACAATAAAAATGATGAGGAAGAAGGGAAGAGAGCAGTTTACCATTCAGGATTTTAATATTCCCAAAATAATAAAATGGAATCTCGAACTCAGGATTACCAAAAAAGGAAACATAGGCTAGATGCTTCTCTTTAGCAAGAGAAGCAAATCATCCTAGGTCACTTTTCAGCTCTTGTTAGTGGCTGGTAACAGAAGTGGGAGATGAAGTTTTGCTTGTATTCTTAACTACCTCTGGCAGAGCATGGTAAGAATTGCACCCATTTGCAAGGATATTATTAGATTTCTTATGACCTTTATAAAATATAAAAAATAAACCAATGATAGAGATAATATGATTTTCTTATGCTCATAATTGAGCAATAGAAAAAATTGTTTGGTTTATTGCAAGCTTGATTACATACTTGGGAAGGTGGATTAAGAAGGGTCTTGACCCGGAACATCCATTCCTCTCCAGAGATGCTGCCTGTCCCGCTGCGTTACTCCAGCTTTTGTTTCTATCTTCGGTTTAAACCCGCATCTGCAGTTCCTTCTTACACAAGGTGGACGAAGAGTTTGTTCCTGGGCTTCTGTGTTCCACTGGCATCAGTCCCAAGGTGTCGAGGAGCATTTTGACTTGTCTTCTGCTCTCATCTATTCTGTCTTTCTAATGATAATTATCTTATCATGCTGTGGTTCCCTCTATTCCTGTCATAAATATTTGCTAGTCAGTCAAACAACCAACATAATCTTTTGTCAAACGTAGACATTTTGTGTTGGGCATTAAAATATTACTTAAACATCGAGAACCAATTTCTGTTGATTTTCGAGATATTTCCAAGCCACATAAAACACTCTGCAACTGATTTTTGAATGTCCCCTGCGCATGGGCGGAAATCCCGGGGGGGGGGATGGGAGCATATCCCCCCCATGTTTTGAGAGGTGGGAAACAATCCCCCCCATGTTATCTCTTTCCTGCTTCTTCTCCCGCGGTCAGGCAGTCAAACTGCTGCTTCGAGGCAATCGAGGTTCTCGATGTTGAAGGCCCCGCCGGGCGATGGTAGATCCCATGGCCAATTTTAAGCCGCGCCGAGCGATGAAAGGGCCTGTGAGCAGACCGATTCAAGCCCCACGATTCGGGGCGGAAGAAGCTGCTGTTGTTGCTGGGGCTCCCGAAAGTCGGTCACCAATCAGGGACCTGGGAGCTCCCGATGTTACCGACCACAGGGCCCAGGGCCAAAGCCGCAGAAATCGAGTCGCAGCCGCAACGCCACCACAGCCTCCGAAATCAGCCAGCTCCGTGATGGTAAGTCCAAGGCTCTGCGATCGGAGCCCTCAAGGTCGATTCCAGTTGGAGGCCGCTAGCTCCTAGATGTTAGGCCTCAGCGCAAATATATATCTATTTTAATTTGCACCACTTTTGGCCTTCTTTCACTGTCTCTCAAGTCTTCCCCAGGCCCCAGGATTGTTATAGTAAGATGTGTGTGTGTGTGTGTGTGTGTGTGTGTGTGTGTGTGTGTGTGTGTGTGTGTGGGTGGGTGTGTGTGTGTGTGTGTGTGTGTGGGAGGGAGGTGGGGGGAAGATAAAATGGTTAGCTGTCATGCACACTTGTCATCGGGCCACCAGGAAATTGTGTCCCCCCCCCCCCCATGTTTTAAAAGCGATTTCCGCCCATGCCCCCTACTGCCTCACAGTGCCATGCACTCAGGTTTATTCCAAGTCTTTGTTTTTTCGTGGAGTTTGCATGTTTATCCACTGTGTGGGTTTCCTCTAGGTGTTCTCGTTTCCTCCCTCGTCCCAAGGACATGAGGTTGGTTGGTTAATCACTTGGACACTTGATGGTCAGTGTGCTCTGAAGGGCCGGTTTCCACGTTGCATCTTTCTGGAACTCTATAATAAAAAACCTTTTGTGATTGTAAAAGAAAACAAATAAGAAATGGCAACGGAATAGTTATATGGACAACATTATATCATGTTGTAATATAGAGATGAGGTGTGTTGTCTGCATATTACAGCACAATAACATTGTGCACATTAAGTTGATCCATGGGATGACCTTTGATTAGTTCCAAAAATATATATAAAGAAAGTTTATAATAATAGTTGGGAAGTTAAAAGTAATTCTCTCCTTGTGCAATGTGGGCGCTTGGGTAGAGACAACTTGCTAAGAAGAAGGCTCACCACTTGCTGCTCAATGGGAATAAAGAACAGGCATTAAGTGTTGGCCTTGTTCACCTCGACAGGCCATTGCACGAGTCAATCAAAAGCCTGCAATTTGTTACTTTTCTATGGAATCTGCACTTTTTGTTAATTATCACACAGTTAATTATCATTCCATTTCAGATGTAATATCTTTTCCAAACAAAATGACTGATAATGGGGAAAAAAGCTTGTGTAAAGGCCTATAAGCCTATGATGTTACAGCTTCAGTTATAGTTTAGTTCATTGTCGCATGTACCAAGGTCCAGTGAAAAGCTTGGTACATGTGACATAAACTCAACTGTAATTGTAATTATAACGTCATAGATTTATAGACCTTCACTTACAAGCATCTTTTTAAAATGAAAAGCAGAATATCTCTCTGATCAGAAATAAAATTGAACAGGGATTGGGCAGTTCCTGGAATGGTTCTCTACATTGCGATGGCATCATAAGCATAATGTACCTTGATTTAATCCAAACAGCTTGTGTGATGTATGCACCCAACATTCCTTCTTCAGAGCATGATATGAACATTCGGGCCTGGAACAAATTCTCACACATTTTTATTTTGATGAAAGGTTACAGCTGTAGTTGGAGGTCGCTGTTCTTAGTGTTACTTTACCTTAGCGATTGACACTGACATTTCTCCCTTCTGATGTAGAAGTTCTCAACTGCTAGCTCTTGGTTCATTGGTGTGGTGGGGGTGAAAGCCTCCTGAAACTTGATTGAAGCAGAGGTAAGCCTTTGTAACTCACTGCATTAACTTTGAACAAAATTGTTTCTTCACAAGTGGATAGTTTTTAAGGTAAAGTTTAGTAGAGTACTGGAAAGGAATACATTTCATCACATTCTCATGAACACCAGGAAGGTGAATGACAATCGATAATGTGTGATTGTTTCTTTAAGCATTAATAATGATAAAGCCACTTGAAAATTTTTGCTTTTCTTCAAATAGTACTATGAAATGTCTATTGGTCACATAGGGACACTACTCGAGCAGATAGGAAAGATTTCCCTTTAATGCTTCATGCAAAGAAGGATATTCCCTCAGCAGAGCATTCATGCTTTGGTTTATATTAAATGTCTGGACCCCAGATTAGCATTTGAACACTTATTTATTGATTCGTAATGGGGCTGTCCCACTTGGGTGATTTTTCAGGCGACTGTCAAGTTGCGGGCAGTCGCCTGGAAAACCGGCGACTTGAACGGCGACTGTCAGAGTGGAACACACACACACATCGCGTCCTTCACCAGCCCGTTATGCAGGCGGAGGACAGGGCAAGCGGTGGGAGCGCTGTGTGAGTGAAATTCACATGGTGCAAAACCAATGTGATACAGACACTAACCCGCGATGAACAGGAAGGTTGGCGCTGTAATTAAGATGGTGAAAGCACAGTGTACGGGAAGGGTCATGTACGTCCTTTAAAAGAAGGGGGGAGAAGGAGGCAGAAGGAGTGGAGACAACTTTTAAGAAGCCAGAGATACCCGTCTGTGAAGCTCGGCGGACATTAACATTGCTGGTCAGTTATCCTTGGTTCTGAAAACTAATGCTTATGTTTTTTTTCCCCAATGAGCCAATGAAATTCACCGGTCAGCACCGGCTACACCTTACAAGAACCTTCGACCTGGCAACCCACTAGGATGTCCTGGTGACCCACCTACAGCATGAGAATTCTCGCTACTCTCCATGGCGGCTTAATTCTGGTCGCCGCTAATTTTTCAACATGTTGAAAAATTTGCGGTGACCATTTAAGAGGCCGCGACTAGTTCCCAGAATGCGGGAACTCCTCACGACCATGAAGGCGACTCCCCGGCAACCACCCGCGAACATGTGGCGACCGCATAGTCCCCTGCAGTCGCCTAAAATGTCGCCTAAGTGGGACAGGCCCATTACACATTGCCATTTGTATGTTAATTCTTATGCTTATATGTCAAAGCTATCTGATAGCAAAATCCATCAAAGTACTAGCCTGCACATTACCCCATATGCTTTCTTTACCAACACTCCATTCTTTTGGAATTAGATTATGAGCTTTATTTAAAGTGAACGGTTGAAGAATAAATGACTGAAATTGGAATAGATTTAAACAATTATTTACACTAGATTGTTAACATTTGGTTGAATGGTAATAAAGTTATAATGATGGGGACAGGATTCCTTCCTATTTTCAATCATTGATGTGAAGCCCTTGATATTATTATTCCAGATATTTGATTTCATTTTAATGAATAAGTGAAATGTTTTCCATTACAGTGATTCCAGCATCTGCAGTCTCTTGTGTCGCCATTATATTTTGCTGGTCTTTTACAATGGGTGGGGGGGGTGTAATTTAGACTTATTTTTGAAAACAACACAAGAACTCTGGTATGGTCTGTGATGAAAGATGGGGGAAGTCATGATGGGGTACGTAATAATTCCTCTTGTTCTCAATATTTCACAATGCCAAATGCAACACAGATTTGATACAATTTGGTGGTGGCCCTTCTCTTTCAACCTAATCAGGTAATCTTCTGGGTTAATCCTGATGGTGGAATGCCCAGCATGTCAGACCAGCACCGGCAAAACGATTTGTGACCATTAGTTTAACTACAAGATTGAAATAAAGTCGTCTATTATGTCCTAATATTGCCCCAAATTATTTTACAGCCAAATTAAGCAGCATTGAAGGTAACAGCAGCCAATTTGTATGTACAATCTTAAAAAAACGTTTTTTTTTTGCTTGAGAAACCATTTGCAATATAGGCTCGAATTTCACCTGACCATCTCTACACAGTTAGTGAGCAATGCTATAATGACATTAATTTATTGCTTTCCAAGACCTCCATGTTTATTTCATTTTCCATGCATATTATTTCCTTCCATTTCTTGTCCTTTCCTGGATTTTCTTCCTCACAAGATGAAGCATTTAGCATCAGTCTGTAGAAACATAGAAACATAGAAAATAGGTCCAGGAGTAGGCCATTCGGCCCTTCGAGCCTGCACCGCCATTCAATATGATCATGGCTGATCATCCAACTCAGTATCCTGTACCTGCCTTCTCTCCATACCCCCTGATCCCTTTAGAAGGGTCTTGACCCGAAACATCACCTATTCCGTTTCCCCAGAGATGCTGTCTGACCTGATGAGTTACTCCAACTTTTTGTGTCTATGTTCTAGCATTTCTCAACGTTGCATCTTGTCTGTTTCCCACATGTTCATTTGTGAATTGAACATATAGGAAACAGACAATATGCAATGTTGAGAAATGCTAACTGCTTTAGCAGCTATCCTCTTTAGCTTTGCAACCTACCACCCTTCAATATCTTGTGTCTCCATATGACCATGTTGGTTACATTCTCTGACATTGATGACACCCCCTGCACCATTACTGACTCAAAATGTTTTTGTTCATTCCCTCCCTGGACGCTGCCTGATTCATCTGCAGTCTCTTGTGTCTCCTGCACGGCAACTCTCTGGCTTCACTGTGTCAACCAAACATGCATACCCCCACCCCCTCGCTACGCCAAAAGAAAATCCATTGATTGCCACCAACTTTCCTGGAAGAACAATATCAAAGGCCTCCCCAAAATCTGAGTACTCCATATCCACTGCCTTACCACAGTGAAAGTAGTTGCACCCTTAAAGAAAACCAGCACTCAATTGGCAAAACCCTCTCCTCCTGATTCTACATGGCTTTCTTTTATTATTAATATCTTCTAGAGGTTTCATAAAACCTAAATAAAGGTTTGCAGGACGGTCCGACCCGAAATGTCACCTATTCCTTTTCTCCAGAGATGTTGCCTGACTCGCTGAGTTACTCCAGCATTTTGTGTCTATCTTCAGTATAAACCAGCATAGTGTCATAGAAGTTTACAGCGTGGAAATGGGCCCTTTGGCCCAACATGCCCACACCAGCCAACATGTCCCATCTACACTAGTCCCACATGCCTGCATTAGGCCCATATCTCTTAAACCTGTCCTATCCATGTATCTGTCTAAATGTTTCATAAACGTTGGGATAGGACCTCAACTACCTCCTCCGGCAGCTCGTCCATACACTTACCACCCTTTGCATGAAAAGGTCACCCCTCAGGTTCATATTAAATCTTTTCCCCCTCTGCAGCTCTGCAACATCTGCAGTTCCTTCCTATCCGTGATTTAACTTGTGTTGGATAGCAATTTCAGGGATCTGCAGTTTCCTGGGTCACTTTTCCTACCTTTTTTTAAAAAGTAGGCGTAACATCTGCCTTTTATCTGTCCCCTGGTACCTCGCCAGTGTTCAGAGTATCAGAAGATTTGTGCCAAAGTTCTCGCAATATCCTTCCTTATTTCCTTAAGGATCCTCGGAGGCACTTTATTTGACTCGTGAGATTTATTTACCTTAAATTGCACAGCTGTTTGGCAATCTATTGTTTTTCTTACTGAGCTGCACTATATTTAACCACAATGCTGTCAGCCTGAGTACGCCCGAGATTTCTCAGATCCTCGCCCCATACACACATTCAAAATTTCCTTCCCAGAGAGCAATGTCCTACACTCCTGCTCAAACGAAAAGGAAAGATGGAAATTTATATCACCCTCTTCACATTCCCACAACATCTCAGAAACACTTTGCAACCTCTGTGTGCTTCTCTTATATTCTAGCACGATACTAGATCCATGTGATAATGACCAGACAATTTGATTTTTAGTGATATTGGTTCGGGGACAATTGCTTGCCAGGAGACTGGGGAGAACTGCACCTGTCTTCAAGTAGTGCCATGGTTTACTTTGATTTACATGGGAGGGGAGAAAGGGTTCTCAGTTGAAGCTCCATTTGAAAGATGACACCCCCAGCAGCAGTGTGTTGAGGCCGTTTGAACGTAGATTTTATGGTTAAATTACCCGTGTGAAACTTTTAATTGCTTTCCCATCCAGAGGACGGTTGATATGAGAGTGGAACACGGAAGAGGAACGTGCTGTCATGGCAGAGAAGAACAACATACTGTTAATGCCAATTATAGCACCCAATTTGTGCTTGCTTTTCATTAGTTGCCATATTCCAACTAAGTAAATGAGATCCCCAAGAAATTTGCATCTTAATTCCTCCTGAGTAGGCATATTGTAGAAAGCAATGCAAATGTGGCATGAATTGGTTGAGAATCTTCCCGACCGACATAAATAGATCAAGGTAAATACAGTGGACCTGGCAATTCTACAGGTCTTTTGTTATAGAAAGCAGGGATAGTAAGCAGAAGGAAGAAATAAGAGCAAGGCTGACAAGTGAGGAAAGCACAAGCAAGAAAATGGGTCTTCAGTAAACTGGGTAGGAAATTAAGATTGAAATAATAAGGTAGCAATTTCTAAGGGATTGGGCAGAATGGTTGAAGAAATGAACTTGAAAAGCACATGGCTTGGAGGAAATGCAATGTTACAGTGAAGCATTCTACATATGGCCGCGGAAGGTTCGACCAGCCCCGATGCGAGGTTTGATCGCCCGGCGCGGGGGAGCTGACAACCCCCGATGCGGGAGCTGAACCCTCGACGCAGAGGGCCCGAACGCCACCGGCTACGGGAGTCAAGATCATCCCATTAACGGGGGCTCGAGGCCCCCGACCAAGGAAGAACACAAGGGAAGGACTTGAACTTTATTTTGCCTTCCATCACAGTGAAGAATGTGTAGGAGTCACTGCGGTGGATGTTCATGTTAAAATGTGTTTTTGAGTCTGTTGCTTTTAATTGTGTGACTGACCTGGCCAGTGAAATTCCTCGTATGTTGCAAAACATACTTAGCGAATAAAATCTGATTCTGATATGGCTATGTGGTTTGAACCATTGAATGTGCAGAAAAGATGTGCCAACTGAATAGTAATGCCACCTTTTAATTTCAGTTTCTTGCCCTTTAATGTAACAACAGGGACAGCTTGCAATTCTGTGCCATTTCTCAGGTAAAGAACGGGACTCCATGCTCTTGACCGGGTGGAAGATGAAAGAAACTGTGCAAGAAAAGAGGGGGTGCAAGCAATTTGAGGCATTAGGCTGGAATAATAGGTGGAGGAAATGGTCTTGAGGAAGGTTTTTAAGGCAAATGTGGAACAGTTTGGAGAGTCGAAGAAGACAGAACATGGTGTTCTGTAAACTATTTGGCCCTCAGTAAATCCTACTTCTAAAACATTGTTGTTTGTTAGGGCCGTTGGTTGAAGCTTTTCCTGTATTACAAACATTAATCACACATCAAAAGTATTTAATTAGTGTTTAATAAAACACTGTTATAATGTGAGTCCAAGCCAATTAATTCTGGGACAATTGGATTAGTTGGCAACTAGTTTAGTTTAGTTTCTTCTTGTCACGTGTACTTCGGTACATAGTGAAGAGCTTTTTGTTAGGTGCTATTCAGTGAAAACATGGTTACAATCAAGCCATCCACAGTGTACAGATACAGGATAAGGTATATAATGTTTAGTGCAAGATAAAGTCCAGTAAAGTCTGATTGTGAAAATTGGTAACAATCCGAATAAGGTGCATAAAAATCGTCCAGATAGAATAGATTGAAACCAATAGGAAATTAACTTGGATGAATGCGTGTAACTTTGGAACATTGGCCAAGGGACTCAAATGAGTTAAAGTTTGTAAAGTAGAAACAAAGAAATGCAGAAGCTGGTTGTAGGTTGGTAGAAGAAAGCTGGAAAAGGGGAGAAGCGTTATGAGACTTTCCATTATAGGACATTCAAGATGGAACACTCACCTATGTCTCCTTTGTGCCCCGTAGTTCTGATCTTGCTCCCCCTCCCCCCAGGCGGAACTAGGATATTGCCTTTTCTCACCTGATCCTTGCCCTTTTATCCAACCTGCCTCCACATGCAACACATCATACTCCAACGTTTTTGTCATCTCCAATGTAATTCCATCACGTCAAATCTTCCTATCTCCGCCCCGTTTCTGCCTTCTAGCAAGACTGCTCCCTCTGCAACTCCTTGGTTCACTCATCCCTTCTCAACCAAACCAAACCACCCTCTCTCCAGGTATTTTCCCCTGCAAGCGTAGGAGGTGCAACATCTGGCCCTATACCTCCTCCCTCACCTCCATCCAGGCACCCCACCAGTCTTTCCAGGTGAGATGAAGGTTCACATGCACACCCGCTCACCTCATCCACTGCATCTGGTGTTCCCAAATGGCCTCCTGTACGTCGGCGACCGTTTCGCTGAACACTTACACTCAGTCTGCCATGGCCCTACTGGATCACCTGGTTACTAACCATTTAACCCCTTCCCATTCCCACACTGATATTTCAGTCCAGGGCCTTCTCCATTGCCAGAGTGAGGCCCCATTCCAACTGGAGGAACAACACGTCACATTCCACTTGGTCAGCTTGCAACCCAAAGGTATGAACATCGAATTCTACAATTTTAGGTAACATCCAACGCCCTCTCCCCCCACTTTCGGCCTCAACCCTCCCCACAGTGTGCCTCACCTGGACTCCCACCTATATTTCCCCTCCTCCATCCCCTCCCCTGCTCCTGCTACTTTCCTGCCCCTGGCTTTAAAATCCACAACTCTTCAAACCTCTGTGAGACCATCAGTCTATCAAAACGCCCTCTTGCCTATTACCTGCCGTGCTCCGTCCTGTTTCCCCCCTTTTCCAGCGTTCTTCCTCACATACAATCAGTATGAAGACGGATCTTGACCTGATACGTCACCTATCCATGTTCTCCAGAGATTCTGTCTGACCCACTGTGTTAGTCCAGCACTTGTGTGGTTTAAAGTTTATACCAATTGAAGATTGCAGAAAGAGATCAAAGATCTCCCTGCCGTGGATAGTAACACGACTTTCCCTTTGTATTCTGAGGATGATGGCAATTTTTTTCATAATGGAGCGTTAAGGTACAATTACCCTTCAAGATGGTGGGAGGTAATATACTTTATGGGTAGTGAGCATTAATGCTACTTCTCATTATAACAAAATTCTCGCTTCCTCTTTTTGGGATAATTTAGTAGCATTAAAATGTTATTCACTAACTACATTGCTCCATAATGTTTGAAAAGTTCCTATTGGACCACGTAATGATTCGTGGTCCAATATTTATTGATTCATTGAGAAGTCATCTGCATTCTCTATTCATTATGATTCATTGAGAAGTCATCTGCATTCCTGTACATTTAGACTTGTGAGTGAAAAGATGTAATTCTAGAAATTTGTTAATGGTTTTTTGTTAATTGGTTTTTTTAGGCTTCTATTTTAAATCTGCTATTTTAAATTATTCTACTAAATAGCAAAATGAGAATATTATGTTGCTGCATTAAATGTGTGGTTACTGATATTTGTTGACTTTAGTTTATAAGTTATGATGTTTTCAGCAAACGGTTGGAGTGTTTATAAGATTAAACCTTAAATTTTCTTCTGATGCGTCATTCACTTACACGTGTCTAGCATTATGCGAAGGCATGAGGATATATAGTTAGACAAAAATGCTGGACAAACTCACCCGCTATGTTTCTCCAGCATTTTTGTCTACCTTCAATTTTTTCAGTATCTGCAGTTCTTTCTTAAACATGATATCTAGTTATGTATCTTCCACACATCATTCTGTCTTTATTCAAAATATTCACATACGCATTTAAAAAAATCGATAATTAAGAGTTTTTTTGGAATTGTTACTTTCCTTCATGAGTTTTTAGGTACACTGCACCAGATAACCCTCAAATCAAGCATAAGAAATAAACTCTCTGCTTCAAAGTCCATTAACACTTAGTTCGAAATGCTCTTTGGAATGTGTTTGAAGTTAAAAACCTGCCCTTCTTGTTGGCCTCTTGTTTGAGTCCCCATTTGTGGATCTAAGCCATTTTGAAGGATTACTGTAGCTTTCAGTATCCCTTGGCTATACCTTTGCTAAAATTATATATATTACAAGGTTAGGCAGTCAAAAGCATTAATTTGTAATAAATAGTATTACATTGCAATTGGGAATCTTTAAGGACTATTCCTGATAGAATTGTCTGAAAACCCAGTAGTGAAAGTTGCATTCGATAATGAGCAGTTGAATGTTTCCAATAAGTGCTGCGGAATTCCTGCTTGGTTCTGTTATTTTTTCGTTTGAATTGTTTTGGAAAGACCAATCTGCAGATTAGTGATACTGCATGTGAGACTCCTGACTCACCCATTCCAACCAAAGAAGCCCCATTACTTAATGTGGAAGCATGTTAAAATTTTCAATATCCTGCACCACCCCAGGCAATCAAACCTGTCTGTAAAGCAAAGTTATTTAACGATGAACATTACAGTTCAAAAAGTGTTTCAACATTTGTATTTTAATGCTAATTATATTCTAAAACATGTTTTTCACTGTACCAGTTCTAACAAAGGGTCTTTGCCCTGAAGCTTTACTGTTTCTCCTCCCACAGATGTGGTCTGATCTATTGAGTATTTTCAGCTGATTTTATCCCATATTCTTAACATTATTTCTGTATTAATTCCTCCTGCGTGTGGCATTGCAACATTGCATTTTGAAAAAAAAAGCCTAACCATGTTCACCGAGTCAGAAGTGAGGGGCTATTGAGTGACTACCATTGCAACTGATAATGTATCTATGCAGGAGCTATGATTTTATTTATAGATTTTGTAGTTTTTTTAAATATACATGCTGATAATTAATGGCAACATTTGTTAAAAATGACTCCTGATAGGATTAGTATAAAGAAGAAATAGTTCCTCATTTACCGTAGCTTGGCACTACATCAAAAAGTTGACATTTAGGTGCTGGTAGGGCCCAAAATCCATTCCACTCATCCCTCACAACAGCGTGGATTTTAATGTATCTGGAAGCAGTTCTGTGTTATAAAGTACTGGCGTATTGCCCTGGGAAATCAGAAATGTTTACGAACAAATGGCAACCTCTATAAATATTTTCAGAGCTGATATGCAGATGCACATTATAGCACTAGTTTTAGTTCTGTGTTGGCCTTTCTATCCACTGAACACAAATACACAAAGAGCAAATCAAAGGCTTTGGACCAAAAGCTGTGCTTACCTTGTAGATTTGTGGCAGGCTTGGAGATGAGCTTGTCTCATGCAATGTCATGTTTCAATTGCTCATCATGGAGAGGTTGAGAAAACAGTACTCCTGGTTGAACTACTAGCCTCTTGTAAAGAGTTTTAAACAAAATAAATTGAAGGAATAACTTAATAACGATGAGGTTACGTTGTACTTTATAGTGGTTGGATACAATTTGCACAATTTGCACTTGTCTGAAGAAGGGGCTCGACCATAAACGTTGCCTATTTCCTTCGCTCCACAGATGCTGCCTCACCCGCTGAGTTTCTCTAGCATTTTGTATACAATTTGCAATTCTTTTAGCTTTTTAAACTAGGGCCAGGGCCAGAGAAGGCATGGTCAGCATTCAAGTAGAAATAATTATTTTAATTCAATATTTATTCAATGGTTCATGAGTGGCTGGGTGAAAGATAAACCCCTCTGAAATATGGCAAAAGGTCACGTGTATCTCTGATATAATGAATACAAGAAGTTGTTATAATCCTGGTCCTTCAATGCCGGTAGGTTGGTACCAAAATGATTAATTGATGCCAGAGCAACAATCTTGCTCTCAAAGTCAGAAAGACAAAGGATTTGATTATTGAAGGGGAAAGCTAAAGAACCACAAACTTACCTTCATCAACAAATTAAAATTCCTGGACGTGCATATCTCTCATGATCAATCCTGAGCCCAGCATAATGATCAATCATCAAGAAATCCCATCAATGCTGTTGCTTCCTTAGAACATTGTGGAGTTTTGGTATGTTGACGAACACCCTCTTGAACTTCTACAGGGAGCATATTGCCTGGTTACCTAATGGCATGATTCAGCAACTCGAATGCCCAGGAAAAAGGTTGCAGAGCATGTTAGACACTACCCGTCCATTACAGATAACATCTCCCCACCATCAAAGCTATAGGAGATATTGCCTCAAAAAGGCAGCCAATATCATCAAAGACTCACATTATTAAATCAACGCTCTTATTTTTCTCCTACTTTTGGGAAGAAGGTATATGTGTCTGAATACCCATAACCATCAGATTCAAGAATAGGTTTTCCCTAAAAACTAAGGATTACCCCAGTCATTCCCTCTTTGTCCCTCTCCCATCAGGCAGAAGATACAAAAGCATGAAAGCATGTGCTACTGGATCCAGGAATAGGTTCTTCCCCTCTGTCATCAGATTACTGAACAATCCTCATACAAGCAAGGGTGTTGGCCTGATCTTCCAACCTACCTCACTGTCGAACTTTTTCTCTGCAATTGTAATGTCACAATGCTGTAAAACACATTCTGCACCCCTGGTATTTTCCTCTTTGCAATACTTGTGTATGGGCTGATTGCATTTATGTATGGTATGATTTGATTTGACTGGATCTTGCACAAAACTAAAGCTCCTCACTGCATTTTGATACATGTGTAAATAACAAACCAATATCAATACTTTTCTCTTTGCCTATTTAAGAAACAAGCAAAGCCTCATGGGCTCCCTGATGTCTAAGTGGATAAGCACCTCGTGAATCATGCATGCCAGGAGTTTGCAGATTTCAACTGAGATTGCATTGAGAGACATCACAATTAGCTTCAATGCACTCAGTATTGGAATGAAATGGGAGGCAATAATTATTGAAATTCTTATGGAAAATTTGTGATATGAGGCCTTATCTCACTTAATACAACCAGCATTGTCACATATGATAAATGACTTGTGTGACAAGGGATTTGACGGACTGCCAGTCAGTAGAACAGCACTGGATACGACTTTCAGGAGAGGAAAGGGGCTGCCATTAAAGAGAAAAAATGTCACATCTCTCTGTGAACTAGCAGAGACGGGATGTCTACGAGTGGGTGATGGCATGGCAAATTTTAGCATGTGGTTAGTCTGTCAAGCAATGGGTCATCAAATCAGAGGGTGGTGTTATTCACGTCAGATGCCCCTACAATTTAAATCGGCTTCCCTTAATTGGAAAACCTTAGCTCTTGATCTCATGTCTGTCATGTTATGGAAGGAAAATTCCATCTTTCATCCTGATCTATACATCGCAGTGCTTGTATTTCGCAGTGCTTAAATTGTTCAAGTAGAGTGGTATCACCAAATTAATGAAGCAAGCAAAAGTTATTTATAATGAGAAAAATGTTAAAATGCAGACTGCTCCAACCAATTAAATGCCTGCGTAATGACTGGCAATTTTCCATTGTTTTCTGTGTCCCCTTTTACATTGCAAACATTTCACATTCTGTACCAAACAAGCAGTCCCCTCATTATACTAATGATCTCATACTGCAACTCTTTAACAATGCAATGATCAAATAAAAAATAGTGGTATTATTGTTGGGAACATGTAGTCATAGAATGATACAGCGTGGAAACAACGTGTCCACACCGGCCAGCATGTCCCAGCTGCACTAGTCCCACCTGCCTGCATTTGGCCCGTCCTATCTGTCCTCTCCATGTACCTGTCTAACTGTTTCTTAAATGTTGGGATAGTCCCTGCCTCAACTACCTCCTCTGGCAACTTCATCTGGCAACTGAATATAATAGGTTAAATCATAACTGATTCAAATATTGTTCTAATTCAAGCACAAACCTTCAACGGTATAAATGGCTTCCTGTTCACTGCCATTCTATACAGACATAATTTTTGATATAATTATCCAGACCCAAATGTATAGTATTTTCCAAACATCCCAAAGATAAATTATCTCTAGTTTATTGGTAAAATTCACCTGAAAGGGATATAAAAATAATCTTTGTTTTGTTACATGATATTTGACTTCAAATTTCAGTTAATTAGTGAATGCATCATGTAAAAAGGCTTACCAAATACTCTTTTTACTGCAAATTCACACCAAGCATATTTAAAAAAATGTTTATGCTGTCATCATCAGGTCAAGCTAATCTTGTCATAACAATATGATATTGTTTCTAATGACAAATATATTAGTCCCAATCATATAATGAGGTAATGGAGCATGGAACATCAACTTAAAAGATAATTATTTTGATTGGAGTAGAGTAGGATAGAGTTGGTATAGATCTAGAATAAAGTTTGGATAAAAAATGGAACATACTGAGGAAGGGATGAGGAAGTTCAAGTGTCAGTTCTGGAACAACCCCAGATAATGGTATTCTACTGCGTACTCTATCAAATGGCCCTTGTACATCAAATCTTGGACAAATGAATTAATACGTTTATTGGCATACAAGGAATTTGTCTTGGTGCTCCGCCCGCAAGTGACGACATACAGTGACAGTTAGGAATGACATGTAAAACATTAAACATGAATAATAAAACATTATTGATTAAACATGTGAATTAAATACAATACCAGAACAAAAGGAGGCTACAGATTTTTGGTTATTGAGTAGAGCTACTTCTCGTGGGAAAAAAGTTGTTTTTATGTCTGGCTGTGGCAACTTTGTCAGTCCGGAGTCGGCTTCCAGAGGGAAGTGATTCAAGGAGTTTGTGGCCAGGGTGAGAGGGGTCAGAGATGATTTTACCCGCTCACTTCCTGGCCCGTGCAGTGTACAGTTCATCAGTGGAGGAAGGTTTCAGCCAATAACCTTTCTCGGCTGATCGGACGATTCACTGCAGCCTCCAGGTGTCGTGCTTGGTGGCTGAGTCAAACCAGGCCATGATGGAGAAGGTCAGAACAGACTCTACGATGGCCGTATAGAATTGGACCATCATTGCCTGTGGCAGATTGTGCTTCCTCAGCTGCCGCAGGAAGTACATCCTCTGTTGTGCCTTTTTGACTGTGGAGTCGATGGTAGCCCCCCATTTAAAGTCCTTGGAAATGATGGTTCCCAGGAACTTAAATGACTCCACATATGTGACTGTGGTGTTGTTGATGGTGAGTGGGGTGAGGGGGAGGGGGAGCTCTCCTAAAGTCTACTATCAATTCCACTGTCTTAAGAGCATTGAGCTCCAGGTTGTAGCGATGCACCAGGCCACCAATTGTGTCACTTCCTTTCTGTAGGCAGATTCTTCCCCATCCTGGATCAGTCCAATCAGGGTTGTGTCATCTGCAAACTTGAGAAGGTTGACAGAGGAGTCAGTGGAGGTGCAGTCATTGGTGTAGAGAGAGTAGAGGAGAGGGGAGAGTACACAGCTTTGCGGTGCTCCTATGCTGAGGGTTTGCGGGTTCGAGATGTGCTTTCCCAGTCCCACATGCTGCTTCCTGTCTGTCAGGAAGCTGGTGATCCACCGACAGAGGGGATGCTAGTGTGGTGGCAGGGAGTGATCGTCAGAATAGAGAGAATATATAAGATACAAGATACAAGATACATTTATTTGTCACATGTGCCAGATGGCACAGTGAAATGAGATTACCATACAGCCATACAATAAAAATAAAGAACACAACACACGATAGAATTCAACATAAAAACATATCCACGCAGCAGAATCAAAGTTTCCAACTGTGAGTGAAGTCACCAAAGTCAGTCATCTTCCTCTAATGTTCCCCACTGTTCACCCGTGGTCGGGGCCTCCCCGTGCCCTCCGCAGTTGCCGCTACGAGCGGCCCGATGTTCAGGCCCGCTCGCCGGGGTGATGTCAGTCCGGCGTCGGGGCTGGGGGACCTCAGTGGCCTGGACATCAGAGTAGCCCCCTCCTACCGGAGTCCGCAGCTCACAAAGTCCGCAGGGCGCTGGGCGGAGATGCAGCGCTGGCGGCCCTCGGCAAAGGGCCCCAGGACTCCACGAAGTTGTTCAACACTGCCCGCGTTGGAAGCTCTGCGAACCACAGCTCCACGGTGTTGGAGCAGTGGCCCAACGCTCCGGAGCTCCAAACGGCGATCCAGGTAGGTATCGCCCGCTCTGCGGTGAATTCAGCACCGCGCTGCCGCTGTTGTCGCTCTGGTCTGGTTCCCGGTCCCCAGCAGGAAAAGCCGCTCCAATCCAGGTGGTAGGCCGCGAGGTGGGGGGGGGCGAGGAAGCGACTCAGAGAAATAGTCTCTTACAGGGTGAGTCCAAATGGGTTAATGGGGGCAATGTTAATCCCAATAAGCTTCTTGTCTGTGTAAAACGTTGCAAATTGTGAGACCAAGATGTGCCCAACTAGCTAGGCTGAATAAACAAGAGGACACCTTCGTCGGCATGGATGAGTTGGGCTTAGGAGCTTGTTACTATGCAGCATGGAGCAACAGATTGAAACTGAAATGCACAAAACATTGTGCAATCAGATATAATTTCCAACCCATAATCTTTTTGGCCTAAGGTCAGGGATGATATGAAATATGAAGACATGAGGAAATAAGAAAAAGTATCCAGGAAATTTCACTGGACATTTTTCTCCTTTTAAAATCAAATACGAAATGAATTAAAAAGATCTAAAATTCAACATGAAAGACATCAGGTTTGGGCAAAACTGCAATGAACTTTGAATTGTAGTCCTTTGATGGAAATTAGTATTTCATATAACAGCAAAAATAAGTAGAAATACTCTGCAATTAAGATAACATCTTCTGGGAGAGAGAAAGATGGTAACAATCTGGAACCTGGCAAATGCATTGAGCATTTTCTGGTTGTAATTTCAGATTCACAAGATCTACAATATGTTTGCTTTTGAATCCAATTTTATGCAAAATCCACTTCACATTGTTCCATCACAATAAAATGTAACTGTTAGAATGTTCATGGAAGAGACATTCCTCTAATTGATGAAACGTTAAAGAAACAATTAAAAAATGTGCAATAATGCAGAGCCATTGACAAGATGTTAATATCTATGATTAACCTTGTCAAAGGAGCTTTAATTCAATAGCAATGCTCTTATCTCAGAGGCATGTCTTGACGAGATCGTACTAACTGGCATTTCAGCACAGCTACTGAGAGATTGCTGCATTATCAGCTGTTTGAAGGAAGCTGCAAGTCTGTCTGCCCAGTGGCAATCTTTGAAGAACAAAGGCCTGGACTTAAATTGGGTGCAGAATCAGCAAATTCACTCAATTGCTTATTTATCTCTGTTGTTTACATTGTTGTTCTCAAATTGACAACCATGTTTCTCACCATCACCACAGTAGCCATATGTTATGAACGACTCTCTTTGGAACACATAGACACATTCTTCATGAGAACTGAGTTGGATGATCAGCCATGATCATATTGAATGGCGGTGCAGGCTCGAAGGGCTGAATGGCCTACTCCTGCACCTAATTTCTATGTTTCTATGTTTCTAATTGGCTTCATAATTACAACTAAAATAGGATATGATTTTCACAATAAAAATGACCATTTATTCAGTTCTGATGAAAATCTGAATTACTCTGAGACAATGAAGGTTTGCAACACATCTATAGTATTTGATAATAAAGAACAGCTATGCATTTTGCAGTAATTCTGTCTTGATTGTCTTGAAGTGTTAAAATGTTAAACCCAAAAAAGAAGAGCCCCAAGCTGAAACGTCACCGATCCATGCTCTCCATAGATGCTGCCTGGCCCGTTGAGTTACCTTGAGACCGTGCGTTGTAAGCTCACAGAAATGCTGCATAAGTGGAGGAAGGATCGGACCGCCTCATAAACTGTACACCTGCCGGGTCCATCAGCTACCTTTTGTGGTCCTCATACTGACTTCATCAGCCCCTCAGACACCACTAACTATAGTGCAACCAAGTCACCCATGGAGCCAGAGGAACTGCCTAAGAAGGGCAGGAAGACTTTAAAAGTGGAGAGAATTTGATGCGGCTTCGGAGTAGCTGGTGAGGATGCAACTAGAGAGGAGTCTGAAGAAGGGTCTCCATGCGGCACATCATCTGTCCATTTCATCCAGAGATGTTGCCTAAGCCACTGGGTTCCTCCAGCACTTTGTGTTTTACTGCTGAACAGCTGCATGTTCAATGAAAGATCCATTCACTAGGACGATTCATGAGATGAATGGGTTAACTTATACACATAAAAAAAGGTTACATGGGTTAGGCTTACACTCACTGGAATACAGAGGAATGAGCGATATCGTATTCAAGCATAGACTAGTAAGTGGGGCATTGATGAGGCAAATACTGAGAGGATTCTCCCGGAAGGACATGGCAGTGGGGGCTATAGTTTCAGATTAAGGGACAGCACATTTTGAAGGAATTTCTTCATTCAAAGAGCAGTGATTCTTTGGGATTCCCTCACTGGAATGTGGAAACAGAATCTCTCTGTATGTACAAGATGGGGATTGATGGGCCTTTAAGCCATGAGGAAGTCAAGAGGTATGGGGAAAGTACCATGTTCTTAATGTATGGCAGAGAAGAATCAAGCTGTGAATTGGTCTAATTTCTCATTTTCTTTGCCGTCTTGTGACCGATGTAATTCCGCGGGATATAGAGCAGCTGCAGAAATGGGCATAGTAATGGCAGATGGAAATTAATCCGAGCAAGTATGAGGTTGTCACACTTAGGGACATTGGATCTAAGGCAAAAGTATACAGTTAATGGCAAGGCTCTCAACAGAATTGATGTACAGAGGGATCTTAGGGTCCAAAACCATACCTCCCTGAAAGTGGCAAGACAAGTATATAGAGTGATAAAGAAGTCATGTGGTATGCTTGCCTATATAAGTCAGGGCATTGAGTATAAAAGTCAGGAATTCACATTGCAATTTTATAAGACTTTGATTAGACTGTATTTGGAGTATTGGGCGCAATTCTGATTGCCCCGTTATAGGAAGGATGTGGAAGCTTTGAAGAGGGTGCAGAGGATATTTCCCAGAATGCTGTCTGGATTAGAGGCTACTACCTACAGTATAACTCAAGGTTGCACAAACTTGGATTGTTTTCTCTGAAATGTCGGAGGTTGAGGGGGGAACCTTTTAAAAATATATAAAATCATCAATTACATAGATACGGTAGACAATCAGAAAATTGGAAATATTAAGAACACAAGGCATAGCTTTAAGATAAGAGAGGCAAAGTTTAATGGAGATGTGCTGAGCAATTTATTTACACAAAGAGTGGTGAGTGCTTGGGACATTTTTCCAGGGGTAGTGGCGGAGGCAGATACGATAGTGGCATTAAGAAGCTTTCAGATTGGCGCATGGATGCGCAGGGAGTGGAGGGATATGGATCACATGCAGGCAGCAGAGATTAGCTTAACTTGGCATCATGTTTGGCAGGGATATTGTGGGCTGATGGGGCTGTTCCAGTGCTGTACTGTTTCATGTTCTACTTTCTATGACCTTTGGCAGTATTCAACAACAATGAAAAGAATATTCATATTGTTAAAAATTATAAAAGCGCAAATAGTTGAAAAGAATACAAAAAAAGTCTAATTAACTAATACTTACGTTAATCACTCACATATGGACCCGTGTATAGAAATGAAAGGAAAGCCGTCCGCGTATCTGGTCCAACAAATTACACATGTTTGACCAGATTTCCCAACCAAAGTGGAAGGGAATTGCAGCAATTTTGCAATCCCATACTTTGGCAACTGGCTGACAGAATTGTTGCAAACAGCTGACTTCAACTTAAATCTTCTAGAACTGCTGATATTTTTCCACAAAATTCAGGCCAAAAATGTACAAGTCCTCCAGCAGTTATGCCACACATTTTAGTTTATCCAAGCCCGTCACTAAACCAGCAAAGCAATAGTTTGTTCTCAACCTCCCTGTGAATTTCAGAAAAAAAATTATATTTACAAATTCTTTGGTGATTTTAATGTGTAATTTAAGTTACGAATAGTATTTATATTATGACAATGATATTTACTCTTTCCAACTCTTTCCAAGGACTAATTGAAATTGTGGACTCTCATTGGAACAGGGAATAAATTGTTATTAGAGAGTGTTCTGAATTTCAAAAATAATTATTTACTTTTTTCCCCTTCAGTCTTAATTGAGAGTTTCTCTCCTTCCTTCTTTCTCTTTCTGTGTCTTAATTTGAGTCCAGTTCATATTATTTCCCTCTCCTATCCTCTGTTTCTTCTTCAAACCTAACATTTAATTGTAAAAGAGGCAGACTATTGGATCTCATTCACCAAGGAGGTAGCTTCTGTGCTGCTGCTATCAGCTCATATTTCATGCTACTTATATGTAAACAGTGAATGAGCTGAATAGGAAAGAACTCTATCTAACCAGCAGAACATGAGATAGCTACTCCAGAAATGATTGGGTCATTATTTACAAAGGTTTGCACAGACCTAACATGTGTTTTATTTGGATTAATAAGCAAAGATGGAAGGTTTCACAAGTTCAACCCTTTTCTGAACAATTTAAAAATTAATCTTCTATTCACAGTGTTTGTAATATATGAGAGCTGCAGGTGGTATTGTTCTAAAATTTAGGCTCATTGACAGAGTTAGGAAGTGTTGAAGAGATTGGGAGACATTTTCTTTATTTAAAAAGTCAGGTATAAACGTCAAATGTGAGTGATAAGTTACATCTAGACTTTTTTTTTTTTTGGATTCAAAGGTCTGGAGTTTGGATAGTAACACTAGATTAACTGCTGTCTCATTATCAAAAGGAGCATCAGGCCATAGTGAAATTTCAAAAATGGAAACGACTTTGAATGGCCGAAATGCAGATGACACTGTATCCTTCCAACTCCCCGGTATGAAGAAACGGTCTAGAGATTCCAATCAAAAGTGAGCCAACAAAAGAACCAGTGTCTCGTAATGGCAATTCATTGATGTCATACGCTATTGCACATTACACCAGACTCACAACTAATTGCTATGAACTAGTTTGTTCCACTCAATGCCATTTTGGGATGACCTATATCAATGCAAAATAATAGTGGGTAGGGGTTGTTAAAAATATATTCATCATAATGGCAAATTTTGTGGTGTAAATTGGGACTGAATGATAGGATTCATCTATTTGGCACGTTATGAATATATTGTTCAAGGAGTATGGAGCGCTTACTGCAGAGTTGTACCACTGTGGTACTTGGTGGCATGCATTACTCATAGCCAAAGGGGACCTGGTAAGTTTGAAATACAAAAATAAGCAAACCACAAGAAATATGACAAAGGCTGTTTTGAGTATAATCTTCTGATGAACCTTCAAGAGAAACCATAAAGCCAGAATCAACTAGAAAGGGGCATCTGGTGACAGTCAAAGTCAGATTTTGAAAATAAATTACAAGTTTATTTCTAAATAATGATGAACTCATTTGACATAATCTAGAATTACCAAGAATGTGAGCGAAAGGATGTTGCAAATGATCATATTGTCAGAAATTAGAAAAAAAATCAATTAAAAAATAGACCGTGGAAAGAAAGATGTTTACTTGGAAACTGGTGAATTGCTTGGCTGTCTCTAAAGAAATTCCTTCATGAGGGCTGGAGAATGGAATTTCCTATTCCTTGTAAAATCTAGTCAAGCCATCGTGTACAATGCTTTCTCACTTTCTGATGCAAGAATTGTACTTTTTATTAAACAAATTTCTTAAAGTGTTATTATCTTATTATCTTAGCTATGATCTCATCAAATACTGGCATAGGTTTAAGGGGTCAAATGACCTACCCATGTATGATTCTTATGTGTGATGCATTTCAACTTTTGCTAATTCCTGAACTTTCTTGGTTAGTTTTATATTGTGTAGATCCCAAGTTATTTTACTATTCTCAAAATATTTCTCTCTGTTTCCACCACTGTGGTTTAACTTACTTTGTAGTTTACACTGAAAACCCACAGAGGGTATTAATTTTATTTTTCTGTCTTTTTAGCAACAAATGATACAATTAAATTTATTTAAGCAATATTTCCTTCAACCAACACGGTTTGGAAATAAGGGATTTCTTGAGATGATATTTAGCGTGCACTTTACTAATATTCAATGCTGTTCCAGTAACAAAACTTTTTCATTTGCAGTACATTGTGATGGCTTCATTTCTGCTAAAACACTTCACAGTCAATTAATTTCATTTGAAGTGTAGTCACTGCTGTTTCCATAGCTAAATTTAGCAGCTAATTTTCACGCGTAGTTTCACAATGTCCTGACCATTTAATCCTTCATGTTTAAGAAAGATCTGCAGATGCTGGAAAAATCGAAGGTAGACAAAAAAGCTGATACTCAGCGGGTGAGGCAGCATCTATGGAGCGATGTTCCTATGGAATAGGAACATCAGTCTGAAGTAGGGTCTCGATCCGAAACGTCACCTATTTAATCATTCTTTGTCAGGAGCTGTAGTGTTAATTACTGATCATTATGAATGTAGTTATTGGACTTCAACAGTGCATGTTTTATAATTTAAAGGTGTTGCAAAATGTTCAATTGAAGATGGGATCCCTTTGATAGAAACATAGAAACATAGAAAATAGGTGCAGGAGTAGGCCATTCGGCCCTTCGAGCCTGCACCGCCATTCAATATGACCACGGCTGATCATCCAACTCAGTATCCTGTACCTGCCTTCAATCCATACCCCCTGATCCCTTTAGTCACATGGGTCACATCTAACTCCCTCTTAAATATAGCCAATGAACTGGCCTCAACTACCTTCTGTGGCAGAGAATTCCGCAGATTCACCACTCTCTGTGTGAAAAATGATTTTCTCATCTCGGTGCTAAAAGACTTCACCCTTATCCTTAAACTGTGACCCCTTGTTCTGGACTTCCCCAACATCAGGAACAATCTTCCTGCATCTAGCCTGTCCAACCCCTTAAGAATTTTGTAAGTCTCTATAAGATCCCCCCTCAATCTTCTAAATTCTAGCGAGTACAAGCCGAGTCTATCCGTGATAAGTTTGAGTCTGCTGTTGAGTGCAAAGTCTTAATGTTGAAGACATAAAACTTGTCCACTGGCAAAATTGGCATGACATTGGATAAGTTTGTTAAACTTGTCAAAAATACTTTAATGGTCTGTGAATCTCTCAAACATTTACAAACATTGAGGAAGATATACATTTATTTAACGTAATTCTTAAAAAAAATAATATGCTTAAGAAATGCAAAAAGCAGAAGGTACAGAAATGATGAAATATATTTGAATAATGTGTTAGCAATTGAATGTGTTCAATTTAACTTAATTTTAAAAATGTATATTTCCTGAAACATGCATGTCTCCTTCGAAGCCATTCCTCGCCACTGAAATAAAAAAGTCAATGGATCTCAGCCAAGACTAATTTGGCATAGCTTCAGCTCCCAGATATCCATGAGTAATTACTTGGGAACTGCAGGAGGTGGGTGCTCAGCTTCGGGACACCATGAGTCTTCATGGGACACCATGAAATCTAACATTGAAGAAAAGCACAATGACAGTGGCAAGAACCTCAAAGGAAGTTTGCACATCCTGTGTTATTGACCCTCATAAATGCTGCAGTTTGTCAATCTGCCTCTTCTCACAACGATTGACGCAAGACATTGGCGTAACTCAGGGAGTCAAGCAGCATTGCTAGAGAAAAGGAATAGGTGACGTTTCGGGTCGAAACCCTTCTTCACAAAGCTGTTGTTTAATGCTGCTCTAAGTGGCCTAGGTATTGATTTTGATCCCTCTGGTGGATGAGTTTGTATGAAATGCCATTTTATAGCTAACCATTTAACAAAAAGATACATTTCAGGAAAACATTTTCTTAAAGGTAATTTCACAAACTGAAATGGTTGGGAAAAATGCACGCTGGAATATTTTGGTATTCCTATTGGTGGAGAATGTTGAATCACTTATTACAGCAAGAAGTAGATTTGTGAATGGAGATACAGTGAACACTCATAACTCACATGTTTAGAAATAGAAGAATATCTGCTTTTCCTTTGTGGTCTAAAATGAATTAAGCTCATTGCGAGTAACTGAAGACTTTCTTTCCCTGTAAGTAGATGTTAGCTTTAACTGGATATTGTTTTTGTGGGCTCAGGGTCAAAATATCGCGAATGTTTTCATATTCAAGGCTAAATTGGGATTTCGAAGATTAATTGTTGTTAAAACTCTGCTGATTCTCTAGTGTGTGTTTCAGAGAAGTAAAACTGCCAACTCTAATTGTTCTGGCCAATGCTGACACCTAATGTACCATTAAGGTTGACGCTTCTCAGTTTAATGTGGGATGAACAGTAAATGCTGTCATTGCCAGAGCAGTATTTTCACTTGGTTAAACAAATACATAGTTGGGGCGTGGATTAGAAGATGCAGGTAGAAACCTTTAATTAAAGTTTAAACACTGGTTTATTCTTTGTAAACTGTGATTACAAAATAAGATGGCAAAAATACAAAAAAGTTCAGTTCCTAATATGTAACATTGTTCACTTAATGGGCACAAAAAACTCTTTAAAATAAAGCGTAAATACGATTGAAAGAGTTCCTGTTTCTTGCTAGAGACAGTGCACCGAGTAGCAGATATGGCAACGATATTATCCAATCATTGCAACAATGAAAGGAAGTAAAACATTTGTAAACCTTTGCTTATATGCAAGGCAAAATAAAAACTACTGATCACTACTTAAACGGCTGTTGGAGTTGACACTGACTAGTGAATTAGGAGTTTGCTGTTCGATCAGAAATGAACAACTCTTGCCTATTCCTTATTAATTTGGCTGTCACATCGGATGCTCTCCAGATGGAAAACAGAGTTGACCTTACTAAATATCAAGGCTTACACTTATGTAGTGCCTTCCACAATTTCAGAATGTCTCTTACGCACTTTACAGTGATGTGTACTGTTGGATATGCAACAGTCAATGCTTAGGTTTAGGTCACGTATACTGAGATGCAGTGAACAGTTTTTGTTTTGCACCCTATCCAATTACATCTGATAATACTATACTGAAATACAATCTTGTCAAACCCAAGTACAATAGGGAGGGCAAAGGGAAAGATACAGAGTGCATAATATAGTTCTCAGTATTCTTTACACAATGCATATAGCTGAGATTATAGAGTCCTCCAGCACAGAAACAGACCCATCTGCCCACCATGCTCTTGCTGATCTTTTTGCCTTGCCTATTTAATTATTTATCTATACTTAAGTCAATGGATATTTTTAATGTAGCAACAGAAAGATTTTTGATTAGTACATGTGTCAGCGGTTATGGGGAGAAAGCAGGAGAATAGGGTTAGGGGGGAGAGATAAATCAGCCATGATTGAATGGCGGAATAGACTTGATGTGCTGAATTCTGCTCCTATCACTTAGGGCTTTATATGCTTCTTAAACATTGTTCCACATTAACAACAATATAGGAGTGACCAATAAGCTGCTTTAATGGTATATTGGGCAAACTGTGAGGGTAAACACCACTGGTTTAAATGGAAAAAAGAGGTCTTGGATCTTTTATGCCCGTTCTGAGAACACAGATGGGCCTGCGGTTTAACATCTTTGTTTGAAAGATGGCATTGCTGAATATTCACCAGCCTAACTTAATTTAGGATGAATACATTGTTGCACAGCTGTTGTGTGATGTGCAATAGTTCACTCGTTCACTAGACATGATTTTGTTGAAGTAAAAAATATGTTATTTCAACACCACAAGAAATAAGAGAGGAATTGTACCATAATGACAAAGTGTATGTCGGGATAGGCATAAACCAGGGCTCATTTGTGAATGAATTATTCCTCTGGACATCCCAAATGTTGTTAGGATAAGATCCTGATTGTATTGTTGGCTGCAGTTACGCACTTTGGCACAGTATAATATAATATTATGCAAACAGTGCTGAGATACAGTAGCCAGGGTTATGCCCGATTTGTGACTGAGTATCGGAGTGCTAAATGATGGAGTCATTCCACAACATAGTTAAGGAGGAGAATATTTGTCCCATCAGTTTTAGTTTATTGTCACGTGTAGCGAGGTACAGCGAAAAGCTTTTGTTGCGCGCTGACCAGTCAGCGGAAAACAAGACTTGATTACAATTCACGGTGCACGGATACATGATAAGGGAATAACATAACGTTTAGTGCAAGATCCTGTATGTGACTGGTCTTTGAACAAGCTGTCCAATTCATCCTTTCATTGATGTCACGTTTCTTTCTCCTTCAAACTTTTAAATCTTTTCATTTTGAAACGTATTATTGACATCGTTTCTATTACTTATTCAGGAGTCAGATCAATTATTGTGTGAAAAATCACATATATCACAGGCAGTTTTTAAATTGTTCCCTCGGGAGAAAGTTGTTACTGGGAAATGACTTATTTTCAAACCCCTAGGAAAAACCCTTCATGATTCTGAATCCCTTTATCAAGTCTCCCCATTTCTAAAGAAATCAACTGCAGCTTCTATGGCTTCTTTTTACAATTAAAAAACATCATCACTAGCAAAATGTTTCTCTTCAATCTTTTTCACATCTTAAAACCAACCCAAAGTATTTAGCGGCCACAGTTGGAATGTGGCCACAACATTCCAGATGAGTTCTTGCCAATCTTTAGCAAGTATTAACATAACAATGGGCTGAATTTCACTACAGAACCATCAGTGGTTCCATGGAGGGTACACAAAAGGCTGGAGAAACTCAGCGGGTGCAGCAGCATCTAAGGAGCGAAGGAGATAGGCGACGTTTCGGGTCGAGACCCTTCTTCAGAAGTGGTTCCATGGAGACCTGTTGCAGAATGTAGTGTTCGGCATACCTAACCCCTTGCTCTACCTCTGACTCACTCGTGAGTCCAGGGGTGTTATATTACTTACTGAGCAAACGGGCCAACTATGCTTCCTATCTGCCCTCCCAGTTTTAAACAATGCACAGCTAAGGCATTAACTGTGAAATGTGTACTGCATAATGGTGTCAGGAATTAGGGGGAGGACAGGATAGCGAGGTTGAGAGGGAAAGATAGAACAGCTATGATTGAATAGCAGAGTAGACTTGATGGGCTGAATGGCCTAATTATGTTCATATAACTTATGAACATTATTTGTTTTTCAATTATCTTATGTTGGTTAAGTATGAGTTTGTGAATTTATCGTTATTATTTTTTTTTTTGTTTTTTTTTACTAATTTATATTTTTAATCAACTGTTTCTAAATGCAGTTTGAGTCACAGGTTGAGTTTTGTGCAATGGAAAAAGCCCCAATGATTTTGTGTGTATATTCCTGGGACCCTCAATAATGCAATCTTCAAAGTTGGATCATACCATTCATGTTGCATCTTCTCATTCTTGCTACCAAAATGCATCATTCCTCTGTATTAGATTGGATGCCCCGGTTCAGTAACTTGCTTTGGTCCTCCTTAAGTCTCTGACTACCTGTCTCACTGCCACCTCCTCTTCCAGATTCCATTTTGTCTGCAAACTCTGAAATGTTACCATTCCTAGATTGTCAATGTATGCAAAATAAGCAACAGACCAAACAATGATCCTTGAAGACAGCAGAGCATTCTTTCCTCTGGTTTCAAGATAGACACAAAATGCTGGAGTAACTCAGCGGGACAGGCAGCATCTCTGGAGAGACGGAATGGGTGATGATCCGAAACGTCACCCATTCTTTCTCTCCAGAGATGCTACCTGTTCCGCTGAGTTACTCCAGCACATTGGGTCTATCTTCGGTTTAAATCAGCATTTGTAGTTCCTTCCTACACACTTCCTCTGGTTTCAATTTAATTACTGATAGAACCATATAAAATTATGAAAGAACTAGACAAGCTAGATGCAGGAAAAATGTTCCCAATGTCCAGAACCAGGGGCCACAGTCCAAGAATAAAGGGGAGGCCATTTAAAACTGAGATGAGAACAAACTTTTTCACTCAGAGAGTTGTGAATTTGTTCAATTCTCTGCCACAGAAGGCAGTAGAGGCCAATTCATTGGATGGATTTAAAAAAGAGTTATGGGCCTGTCCCACAGACGACTTTTCAAGTGACTGCAGGAGACTATGTGGTCGCCACATAGACGCCACATGTTTGCGGGTGGTTGGCGGGTAGCTGCCTTCATGGTCGTGAGGAGTTCCCATGTTGAAAAATTAGCGACGACCAGAATGAAGCCGCTATGGAGAGTAGCGAGAATTCTCGTGCCGTTGGTGCAGTGATAGTGGGTTGCCGGAAGGTCGAAGGTTGTCGTAGGTTCTTGTAGGTAGTAGCCAGTGCTGACGGATGAATTTCATTGGATCATTGGAAAAAAAGAACATAAATAGTAGTTTTCAGAACCAAGGATAACCGACCGGTAATGTTAATGTCCGCTGAGCTTCGCAGTCGTGTATCTCTGGCTTCCTAAAAGTTGTCTCCACTCCTTCCACCCCCTTCTCCACCCTCTCCTCCCCTCTGTTAAAGGACTTACGTGACCCTTCCCTTACACTGTGCTTTCACCGTCTTAAATACAGCGCCAACCTTCCTGTTCATCGTGGTGTGTGTCTGTATCACATTGGCTTTGCACCGTGTGAATTTCACTCACACACTAGCCCTGTCCCCCGCCTGCATAACGGGCTGGTGAAGGAAGCGATGTGTGTGTGTGTGTTTCACTCTGACAGTCGCCGGCAGTCGCCTGAAAAATCACGTAAGTGGGATAGGCCCATTAGATAGAGCTCTATGGGCTAGCAGTATCAAGGGATATGGGGAGAGGGCAGGCACGGGTTATTGATTGTGGATGATCATCCATGATCAGAGTGAGTGGCGGTGCTGGCTCAAAGGGCCAAATGGCCTCTGCCTGCACCTATTTTCCATGTTTCTATGTTTACTGCTGATTTCTGTCTCTCAGACAACTTAGTCTCCATTGAACATTGAATTTTCTCAATTCTGTTAACCCTTGCTGTCTCCTCCCCCTCCCACCTCTCCCTCAGCCCTCGGGCCCTGGCATTCCCTCTATCTCTATCTCCCTCCCCCACCCTAGTCGCACTAGCTTCTCATTTTCACACCACAAACAGCTTACAATGGCTTGTTCCCTTTATCATCGATACTTTTTTGCATATCTTTCACTCATTGTTCTTTATCTCTCCACATCACCGTCTATATCTCTCGTTTCCCTGATCCCTGACCAGTCTGAAGAAGGGTCTCGACCCGAAACGTCGCCTATCTCCTTCGCTCCTTAGATGCTGCTGCACCCGCTGAGTTTCTCCAGCTTTTTGTGTAAAAATTAGTCTCCATGTTGCCATAGCCTCTATATTCCCACAAACCTCGGTCTTGCTGAAACCCCAGATCTGGTGGAAGTTCAAAAGTCATTGTCATAATTAACATGTGGAAAACCTCCTCGGAGCAGATACTCTACCAGCAGATGTTGTCAAAGAATGGGGCCCACTGTTGATTGAGACACTTCAGGTAGATAGAGCTACTTCAGGTGCAGTGGATCAAAGGAAAAGCACACCAGGACTTCAAGGATGCCACAGTTACACGGCTTTAATTTCACTCAAGTTTAGTGTGTGAAGGATGTGTATAATTTCCACTGTACACACGCACACACGCGCGCACACACACACAAATTCACAAAACATTTTCCTCTTTAATGTGGACTATTATTATATCAACCGTCAGAGACAATCCTTTTGGATCTTTAGAACAACAAAGTCATATTTGTATTTTTGATTATTATTTTCTCTTAGAAATGTAATGCAATTATATATATATATATATATATATATATATATATATATATTATATATATATAACCATATAACCATATAACAATTACAGCACGGAAACAGGCCCTCTCGGCCCTTCCAGTCCGTGCCGACCATTTGTTTTCCCCTAGTCCCATCTACCTGCACTCAGACCATACCCCTCCATTCCCTTCACGTCCATATACCTATCCACTTTACTCTTAAATGTTAAAATAGATCCTGCCTCCACCACATCTGCTGGAAGCTGATTCCACACAGCCACCACCCTCTGAGTAAAGAAGTTCCCCCTCACGTTACCCCGAAACCTCTGTCCCTTAATTCTCATGTCATGCCCTCTTGTTTGAAACTTCCCTACCCTCAATGGGAAAAACAGGTAAGATTCATGTTATTGATTTACCCAGCTAATTAAATAAAGCTTTATTGATCATCCACAACTGAATATTGTGCAATCATGAATATTCAAAGCAATAAAAATTCAAATAAATGGCTGAAGAAAAGCATAGATTTTACCAGTTGAAATTATTCACAATTAAAATCAAATTGTGCTAAATCTAATTATATGATATCTCAATAAATCCCTTCTTAAGTCCACAATCATGTCTTCAAAGATGCTGCCATCATCTCTCTATGTTGCTTCATGAAGACTTCAGTCAAATTGGTTATAGATGATTTGCTTTTAACAAACCTCTGCTGGCTTTCATCAATTTGCCCATAAATTCTCATGGCAATTATGGTCAACACAGATTATTGCTTTTAAAAACTTTCCTTACGATTGATATTAGGCTGATTTGCCTGAACTTGTTGGTATTGATGTTGGTTTACAATTGTCACATGTACTAAGATACAGTGAAAAGCTTTCTGTTTCCACTCTGTCCAGTCAAATCAATTCATACAAGTTATGTGTACAATCAAGCCATACACAGGTACAACAGGTAATGCACCGAAGAAAGAAAAACAGAATGCAGAACAAACAAACAATATCGAAGAGGTAGGTTGGATATTTGGGACTACGCCCTAGTGTATGTAAGGACTGTTCAGTAATCTCTTAACAGAGGGGAAGAAGCTGTTTCGGAATCAGTTGGTATGTGCTTTCAAGCATTTGTATCTTCTGTGTAAAGGGAGAAGAGGAAAGTGTAAAGGGAGAAGAGGAAATGGATGTCTCCAGCTCTCTGGCACTAAAGGAGAATTGTAAAGTTGTAACTGGATTGTCCTCAGTCATCCGGAATGTATTCTATTTGTAACCACCCAGGTCAAAATTCCAATAGAAACCAGTGGAGCTAAAACCAGTAGAGTCTTACTGGTTTCTACTGGTCCAATTCTCTACTGGTTTTAATATGGAAAGTGAAATAATACCAGTAGAAACCAATAGGGATTTCCTACTGGAGCCATGTAGCAGACCAGTACAAATTCTTCTTGGAACCAGTAGAAACCAGTACAAATCTTCATGGAACCAGTAGAAACCAGTACAAATTATTCATGGAACCAGTAGAAACCAGATGGAATTCCTACTGGAACCAGTAGAAACCAGTACAAATCTTCATGGAACCAGTAGAAACCAGTACAAATTATTTCATGGAACCAGTAGAAACCAGATGGAATTCCTACTGGAACCAGTAGAAAACCAGTTTGGATTTCCTACTGGAACCAGTAAAGACTAATTCAAACTGCCATTGAAACCAGTAGAAAAACCAGTTGGATTTCCTACTGGAACCAGTAAAGACCAATTAAATTCACATTGGAACCAGTAGAAACCAGTTGGAAATTCCTACTGGAACCAGTAAAGACCAATTAAAATTCCCATAGGAACCAGTAAGAAACCAGTTGGAATTCCTACTGAAACCTGTAAAGACCAATTTAAGTTCCCATATGAACCAGTAGAACCAGTAGGAATTTTTACAACAACCAGTAGAAGACCAGTGTATAGCTATTCACACTGGAACCAGTACAAACCAGTAGAAACCAGGAGGTATCCCCCTACTGGATCCAGTAGAAGAGTTCCAGTAAAGAGCAGTTTCAGAGTATTTGGATGCTTCACTGGACTGTTAGAATGCACATCGGCAGGACATTGGTAGGAAAAGTAGATTTGGAATGATGCACCGAAGTCCAGCAGGTTGAATGAGACATAAACATATCTGAATGCTAAAAAACCAATGGAGGCTTACGTACAACAAAACACATTCCACAAACAATCACACAAACTCATGCTATATAAATTGCATACACACAAAATATTTTTTTTTTACATGTTCAATATCTGTGACTTCAGATGATGAACTTTTAATACAGATACAGTAGGTGGATCATAAATCAACCTCCGTTGCTTGCACCACGAAGAATATTACTTTAGTGAGCACACCAATATGTATGCACTTTTAACGGGGTGCATCTTTGCCAGTTCAAAATTCTTACTTTACATCCATAGCAAATAATTTTTCTACGTTCTATGACATAGTAAATACCTGTAGCGAACACATGCATTTATAGTACTACAATGGATTCTCATTCTCACTTGCTCTTTAGTTACTTGACATTTTAGGTGATTGCTCTTGTAAGACACTCAATGAAATTTCAGTGACTTCAAATGAAAGGAAAACAGGATTTCATGACATAACAATATGATATTGACTTATGACAGTAATAGAAAGAGTTGTTCAAAAAATATACACTCTTTGTGTTGTTGGCAAGTGATAATCTTGTGAGGTAGCATTAAAACAATCAAATAATTATTTGGTTTACATGAGAGAGATCACATGGCAAGAAATATACATGTATAATACAGTGTACATAGAAAGACATAAGAAAAAGCTACTGGTAACAGTAAAAAACAAAGAACACCATGATGCCACAGTCCACATTTGAATTATCAAAAATGGTCATGAATACTCTATCTACATTTTAGGTGACTGGTTTTATAGCGCACTCAAACTACTTTCCCTATCGACAACATACCAAGTAAAACAGCTTTTTCTCGACATCATGGGGAAATAAATTGAATTCTATGAGGTAGTGTTAAAACAATTGCCATTATTTTGGTTTAGAATGAGAAGGATCATGTGGCAAGAAATATTGTATAATACTCTGAAAGACATGAAAAAGAAGATACTGGTAACATTAAAAACAAAGAACCAATCATGACGCCATGAATACAGTAGACATTTGAATTATCAAATGCTCATGCATACACTCTATTTACATTTTAGGTGACTGCTTTTGGTGCTTAGTGCACTCAACTACTTTCCCTGACTATTGACAACATCCCCTGTTTGACATAGTGGGAAATAAGTTTGAATTTCCAAACAATTTCCATGTCTCATTTCTTTGTGCTACAGATTACATGATTTGTTCTACTCGTATACATTATATAAACGTTCATCAAAATGGAGGCAGCTGCTGTAATCATCGATGAAGAGTAATAACAGAAATTGAAGGGGCATACAGGTCTAGATCTCTATACGTAATTAGTCTAGAAAAAATCAAAATATTTTAAAACAGTACATATTATCGTGACAGAAAAAGCGCATACAAGGTGCTACATAAGCACTTGCCTGATTGCTCAGGGTAAGTGAAAATCAAAGTCAGGCAAGTGTCTTGGAACAATGACTAAAAAATGTCTGCCCGATTCGGGCGAGCAAAAGTTTGAAGCCACCTTTTTTTTTCACATTTTTATGATGAGAGTATGCATGAAATATTACACATTTCCTCAGTGTCTCACAATCAATTACATTGTAGCTAACATTTCTAATTTCTAATACTTTCTAATACCATTTAGATTGTAGTATTAGTACGAGAAGTAGACCAACAAAACTGCCATTTCCCGCCATTTTTTATTCTCGGTCTGCTCCCTCTGAGACTGAAGTCTATTGCCTAGTATATATTTTGCCCCAGTTGTGGAATGGATCTTCGAATGTTATAAATAAATGACTTGACAACAATGAAGTTTCTAGTTCCATTAGTATAAACAGTTTTTCCCCGCGGCTATAATGGTTATTAAACCATCAAAAACTACTGAGTCAAGCACTTGTGCAACAAATCTTTATTTTGACAAAACACAATTACAGTTCCCACTACAGTACCTAACTACCGCAGGTTCGACCTCGTATCTGCCTGCTCAAGCCCTCCTGGCCTTGCTCAAACAGAAACACTCCAGAAGGTCACGCAGTCCTAAGTGCTCTCCCAGAAGATCGGACATCGGACCTCGGGGAACGGACTATTATAGGTCCCCGAACCTCGAGGGGCCGAACCACATGGGGGGTGGTCGCTTTACAATCCAATTGCAGATATCAATTAATCCCGTACATGACAGACATTTCCCTAACCCAATCATACAGTGGCTAATGCATTGTATTCAAACAGTGTTTCTCAAAGAAAACGAACATCGCAACATGTGCCCTGATATGCAAGAAAACCAGACAAGGCTCAATACTTAATCCAATCAACATCCAGCAAAGTAAAGTTTTGCAACATTATTTACAATGTGTATATCTGGTTTGCATTCATCCAATCCATTCTATGCATTTTGCACATAATTGTCATTCCTGCAGATGTTCAATTTTTTTCCAGCAGCTCTGAACTAGGCTCTAGACAAACTGGCACCATTCTGCAACTTGTCCCATTTCCACAGAAGGCACTTTTAAATTGAACAAATGGTCTAGCAGCCCAGAAGCCTTTACTCAATTTTAGGGTCCTGGCCCCTCCAATTTGGCCAGGATTAACATTCCGATATACAATGAAAATACTTGTTTGCATGCTATCTGGTCAAATCATATAATGCATGAGTACAATCGAGCAGTATACAAGTATGACAGGTAGTGCAAGAAGAAAAATACCAGAGTGCAGAATGTAGTATTGGCAGTAGTATCAGAGTGGGTAGACCAGGACAAATTGATTGTGATATTTATGCCTAGGAAGTTGACGCACTCAACTTCAGCACCATTGATGTTGACTCAAGCGTATACCCCACCTCGTTTCCTTTGGTCTGAATTATGGTCCCGACATGAAACATCACCTATCCATCTTCTTCAGTGATGCTGCCTGACCTGAGTTACTCCTGCACTCTGTGTGGTTTTTTTCAATAACTTTGTCTTGCTGACATTGAGGGAGAGGTTGTTGGCTTGACACCATGTTACTCTCTATCTTCATGTACTCCATCTCATCATTGTTTGAGATCTGGCCCGCTACGGTGGTGTCATCTGCAAACTTGTAGATGAAGTTATAGCAGAAGATAGAGACACAAGAAACTGCAAACCTTCAGCCATACAACCATAAGTCATAATAGTTCTCTACAGACCACTGCTGGTTTCTATTACTATTTTCTACGTCAACAAATACAATCAATCATTCAGACATTAAAAATCCACATGTTTGCTTTGATAGTACACAATACCCACTGGCTTCATCGAACTTCACAATATCACTGGTTCGAACAATGGCTTAATGGACATTGTCATCTCTGAAACGCACGTAAGCGTACGAGAATTTTGGCTGTGCCATTGCTCGAAGTTGCGACATGAACATCAACTGGTAGTGATGGCTTGAATAATGATGCTGACACTTCGAGAGACGCGTGGACGATACTTATAATAACGTTATGGGCTATTACATAAAGAATGAAAGTAAACGCTAGCTAGACTATTGTGTAGAAATATGCGGAGCTCATCGATTTTAACACTCAACGGTACATGATAATTCAGAAATATCGTTGTGTTCGTTCCCCACGGTTTGCACGTACGTACGCTGGCCGGATGTATGTGTCACGTCGCACGCCACGCACGCATGTCCGTATACCTTGAAAATCAAATTGACCCGCGCTCTTTGTTGTCTCGCTTGAACTCAAGGGCCGAATTGTATGACGTAGTATTGCAACCAATTGCCGTAACTCCGTGGTTTGTTATAATATTAATGCATCGAAAAAAATTAAGATTTCTTAAAATCATGTAATAATTTTTTCAAGTGTGTTTATATTTTTGTTGTTTGAATTGCATATTTAATGTTGTACTGCATTATTTACAATCTCTTTGAACCAGTAGACTCTACTGGATTCTACTGGTTTGACTTCATATTTTTTCCACCCTATAAATCTCTTATACCAGTAGACTTCTGGTTTCTAATGGTCTCTGCTGTTTTTGACATGGCGTTTTCCACCCAATTCAAACCAGTAGACTCTAATTGCTTCTAGTGGTTTCTACTGGTCTGACTTCATGTTTTTTTCCAATCTCTTTGAACCAGTAGACTCTACTGGACTCTACTGGTTCTTTTGTATTTATTCATTTTTTCTAATATGAAAATGAAACATTATTCATGGTATTTATTACACAGCTGCTTCATATAAAAATATTATCAGATAATTAACATTATATAGATGCTTACTTCCAATAAAACATCTCAATACCGCATGTAAATGCCAAATACTTAAGACGAGGCACTAGAGCACTGAAACCTACAACTTCTGCTTTCCCCAACCTTGCGGCAGTGAAATCACAAAGGGTATTCCTCAACAGATGATTTATCTCAAGAACCGTTTCTTTAATTACCAGTGGAAGGAGATGCGCTTAAATTTGGATTCTATGAACAAAAAGCAATTGAGAAGGATAGATTACAAATTACTTTCTCTAAAATCCACGCGGTCGCAGGGAGAACATGCAAACTCCGAACAGACAGCACCCGTAATCAGGATTGAACCCAGGATTGAACCCGGGATTGGCGCCGCTGTGTCTATCATTGATCAAGCGGGATGTGTCCTGCTTTTGTATATATACACTTGTAGGCAGTTTCCAAGTTTCCATGAGCCAGCTTTCTTCCTGCAGGAGAATATCTTGTTCAGAGGTTAGATCTGAAGCAATGAGAAATATTTCTTAACAGATATATTATACAGTATTCTCTCAAGTAATATTCAGAGGAACAATACCATGTAGCTTAATTTTTAAATGCATATCAAAAATAAACTGTAATGATTTAGCGCATAGAGTAAATTAATGTCAGCCAAAGATTCAATAAGTCTGCCAATCCCTACAGTGAATTTTGGCACCTCAATGTACAGGTGATTCAATTGTTTAAGAAGAACATAGTGAAGGAGATGTGCCGGAAATGAAAAAGAATGCAAATACTGGAAATCTTAAAAAAAACTGAAACTCAGCAAGGCTTTGTTAAGGAAGCTCTTGCCTGACAAATCTGTTTGAATTCCTTGAGGAAGTAACAAGCACGATAGACAAAGGAAAGTCAGTGGATGTTGTTTACTTGGAGTTTCTAAAAGGCCTTTGATAAGGTGCCGCACATGAATCTGCTGAACAAGATAGGAGCTCATGGTATTAGAGTGGGTCATGGAAAGAGCATTCCCGTCGCGACACCATTATATGCAGATGCCGAGAAGTGTGTTCAGCCTTGGCTGAACAATTTCTAATCTTGTGATGAGGACTCGATAAGAAGATGGCAAGATACTAGCATGGATAGAAGCTTGGCTGACTAGCAGAGGGTGGGAATAAAGGGAGCCTTTGTGGTTGGCTGCAGGTTACTAGAGGTGTTCCGCAGGAGTTGGTAATGGGTCCTCTACTTTTCACGTGGTATGTTAAAGATCTGGATGTTGGAATTGATGGCTTTGTGGCCCAGTTTGCGGATGATACGAAGGTAGATGGAGGGGCAGATAATGTTGAGGAAGCAGAAGGACTTGGACAGGTTGGGAGAGTGAGCAAAGAAGTGGCAAATGGAGCACAACATAGCAAAGTGTACAGTTATGCACTTCAGTAGATGGAATAAAAGCTTAGACTATTTTCTAAACGGGAAAAGGATTCAGAAATCAGAGGTGCAATGGGACTTGGGGGTGCTGGTGCAGGATTTCCAAAATATTAATTTGCAGGTTGAGTCAATAGTAAGGAAGGCAAATGCAATGTTAGCATTTATTTCAAGGGGACTAGTATATCAAAGCAAGGATGTACTACTGAGGCTTTATAAGGTGCTGGTCAGGCCACATTTTTAATATTGTGAGCTGTTTTGGGCCCAATATCTGAGGAATGGTATGCTGGAGGTGGAGAGGGTCCAGAGTAGGTTTACGAGAATGATCCCGGGGATGATTAGGTTAACATATGAGGAGCATTTGATGGTTCTGGGCCTGTACTCGCTGGAGTTTAGAAGGATGAGGGGGGCCTCATTGAAACATACCAAATAGTGAAAGGCCCAGATAAAGGAGACGTGGAAAGGATGTCTCCAGTAGTGAGAGGATCTAGGACCAGAGGGCATAGCATCATAATAAAAGGATCTACCTTTAGAATAGAGACGAGGAGGAATTCATTTAGCCAGAGGGTGGTGAATCTGTGGAATTCTTTGCCACGGATGGCTGTGGAGGCCATCATTGGGTATTTTAAAAGCAGAGATTGATATATTCATGGTTAGTAAGGATGTCCAAGGTTACAGGAAGAAGGCGGGAGAATGGATTTGAGGTGAGAAAATAGATCAGCCAAGATGAAATGGATGAGAAACCTTGATTGGCCAAATGGCCTAATTCTGCTCCTATGTCTCTGGGTCTTATGGTCTAAAATATTGGAATTGCAGGCTAGAAATCATTTATGTAAAGAGAAACGCAATTATTATATCAGATCAAAGATTGTTGTGAACTGAAAGAGGGAAAGCAAATTCATCAATGAATTGTTAATGGGCTGCACTGTCTGAACATTGTTCGAATATGAATTCAGTCAGATATAGAAAGCTTAACAAAAAGAGGGAATAAAATAATAGGTAATGAGCTGGAGTTAATAAAGACAGAAAAACAATGTTAGTAAAATAATTGATTTCATGGAAATCTTATTTTTCTAAATCTCAACAGTGTGCCAATCTGAATGCACTGAACGGAATGTTCTGGAAGCCATTTGGGATAATTACGATTGATCAATGCTTTAGAAAATGTCCTTAAGTTGAAACAGATAATGCCCAACCAATTCAAATAAGACTCATGTGAGCATTGAATAAATATGATAGCCATACTATTCATTGCATAACAGTGTTGAGCCTTTCAGTGAGATACTAGCTTGGTGTATCATTTAAAATAAGGTACACATTTAAGTGCATGTGCAGGCAATGGAAATTACTCTTTGATTTACATGTTAATCACATGAGCCGTGTCGCTATTTCAATGTCCTGATCATTATCTCGGTTAGCTGGGGGTTCAGATGGAATCTCCTTTGCAGCTGAATCAGAAGGTTTTGTGCTCGTGTCCCAGTCCAGACACCTGAGCATTGAAAGCTGACACTGCTGTGCACTATTGCGGAGTGCTCTAATGTTGGGGCTGCTGTCCTTTGGTTGAGATGTTAACTTTAACATTCTAAGACAAAGGTTTAGGAGTCTGAAAACTGTAGTGTCCAGCATTGTAAGGTTGTAAGCTGCCCAAGCGAAATATGAGACGCTGTTCCTCCATTTTGTGTTTAGCCTCACTCTGACAATGGAGGAGACCTAGGACAGGAAGGTCTGTGTAGGAATGGGAAGGAGAATTAAAGTGTCCAGCAAGCAGGAGATCAGGTTGGTTCACGCGGGCTGAGCGAAGGTGTTCCGCGAAATCTGCGTTTAGTCTCGCCGATGTATAAGAGTCCACATCTTGAACAACAGATACAGTAGATGAGGTTGGAGGAGGTGCAAGTGAACCTCTGCCTAACCTGAAAGGTCTGTCAGGGTCCCTGGACAGTCGAGGAAGGAGGTACAGTGACAGGTGTTGCAACTTCTGCGGTTGCAGGGGAAGGTACTGAGGGAGGGGGTGGCAAGGGATGAATTAACCAGGGAGTTGCGGAGTGAACGGTCTCTGCAGAAGGCGGAAAGGGGTGGAGATGGGAAAATGTGGCCAGTGGTGGGATCCCGTTGGAGGTGGTGGAAATTTTGGAGGATTATGTGTTGTATGCAACAGCTGATAAAGTGGAAGGTAAGGACTCTGTCACTGCTGCTGACTAGGGGGAGGGCGAGCAAGGGCGGAGCTGCCGGGTACCAAGGAGACATGAGTGAGGGCCTCATCTATGATTGGAGAGGGGAACCCTCGTTCGCTAAAGAATGAGGACATCTCGGATGTTCTAGTATGGAACATCTCATCTTGGGAGCAAACAACCATCAGGCTATTGAGCACTATGATCTCCAACTGCGAACTATGAACTGCCTGAGTTGCACTAGTGACTTTGGACTTTTTTTGTTTTTGCACTTCAAAAGGTTATTTTATTTATTGAACTTCTTTATTGTTTGTTTATTAGTCAAGAGTCAAGTCAAGAGAGTTTATTGTCATGTGCCCCAGATAGGACAATGAAATTCTTGCTTGCTGTGTTCACAAATCTGTTATACGGCTTCTGCCAGTAAGAATTTCATTGTTTCATTTCAGGACACATGACAGTAAAACACTCTTGACTCTTGATGAAAGACACAACATGCTGGAGTAACTCAGCGGGTCAGGCAGCATCTCTGGAGGAAAGGAAAACGTGACGTTTTGGGTCAAGACACTTCTTTAGACTCTGTCTGGGTCAGACTGGGTTTAGACTACCTAATCCTTTTCTCCAGAGGTGCTGCCTGACCCGCTGAGTTACTCCAGCACTTAATGTCTATCTTTGGTGTGCATCTGCAGTTCGTTACTACACTCTTGACTCTTGACTCTCTAAACGATTTTAAAGATTGGATCGCACTATTTCAAAGAAAAGCAGTTGAGTTCATCTTCTGGTCCTGCCAATCTCATATCCCTCAACCAACATTGCAAAGCAGACCATTCATTACTATCACATCGTTGCCTACAAGAACGTGTTGTGTGTGCAAAATTAACGTTCATATTTCCAGCGTTACAGCAATAGCTATCAAGTGCTTTGGGATGTCCTGAAATCATGAATGGGGCTGGTCATATGCAAGTATTTTTATTATGTTGCACAGACTTAATACTAATTTAACACTAATGCAGATTCAAATTCTGTTGAACATACAATCACTATGTGAGTCCTTTTATTTGGCAGGTGTGAACCATCTGCCAGGTTCTGGCAGAGCAACAACAGTCCTGAAAAAGTGTTTGGAGTTTAGGAAAATAAAAGACTGTTCTCAAAGTATTAGAAGAAATAACTGTGCCAGGTATGCTCTCAAGGTCTAAACAGTCAGACAGCTAAATCCTAACAAATGACAAGTATGTTATGCTTGAATCTGGATTTCCGTTCACATCAAATAAAGAATCAATAGGGTTTTTTTTTGCATTGCATTGCATGTAATCACTCACACATAATTTCTGTTTGAGCAAAACCAGCAGGGAAAAAAATAAATGAATATTTTTCACAAGTTTTGAAAACTAATGGCTGCTTCTGCATAATACATGTTTGATGATTGAGGAACATGTTTTTGCACAAGAACGTTTCTGCTTAATGTTATGTGTAAATGAGAAAGCATATGTAAAAAGCAAAGTGAAGTCAAAGAGATGATTTGAACAAAATTTCACTCAAAGGATTTTATATAACTTCACGTGTATCCATTGCACAGTGATGACTGAATCCACACATTTGAAGCATTAAATCTGCACATGACATGGCAGTATTATTTCATCAGTTTGACCCAAACAACTAAGATGAATAATTTCTAGAGACTGAGATGCAACCGTAATGGAGACCAGACACTATTACATTTCCCTCTTGGAGTTAAAAATGAAGGTTCCACAGTCTGCAGTGTCTTACTAAGATTAGATTTGCAGACTAAGCCACCTGCTTTGTCTCATTTGGCCTATTTCTAAATGTAATACATATATTATTTGCTTCAAAAATTTAAAAACAGCAATCTGCTCCATAACTCTCTATGAAAATATGGAGCAGAATAGAGTGGTATAAATTTTTAAAAGCCTATGTTTATTATTAAAGAACACAAGAAAATAGGAATGTGTAGGAAGGAACTGCAGATGCTGGTTTACACCAAAGATAGACTCCAATTGTTGGAGTAACTCAGCAGGACAGGCAGCATCTTGGAATAGACGGAATGGGTGACATTTCAGGTTGAGATCCTTCTTCGGACCGAGAGTCAGGGGAGAGGGAGACACAGAGATATGGAAGGGTAAGGAGATCAAAGATCAAAGGAGATGAGGATCAAGGAAAATGTAGAATAGATCATTGTGAGCTAGGGGAAGGTGACAATGAGGAAT
This sequence comes from Okamejei kenojei, assembly GCA_035221665.1. NCBI lineage: Eukaryota > Metazoa > Chordata > Chondrichthyes > Rajiformes > Rajidae > Okamejei > Okamejei kenojei. The sequence continues at coordinate 59,903,601 of CM069140.1, read as the reverse complement.
ACAAAGATAACATTTAATCAGGAGGACAATCAAACTAGTCAGAGAACTAGGATGGGGGAGGGATGAAGAGAGAGGGAAAGCAAGGGTTACTTGAAGTTAGAGAAGTCAATATTCATACCGCTGGGGTGTAAGCTGTCCAAGCGAAATATGAGGTGCTGTTTCGGCAATTTGCGTTGGGTCTCACTCTGACAGTGGAGGAGGCCCAGGACAGAAATGTCAGTATGGGGATGGGAGGAGGAGTTAAAGTGTTTAACATCTGGGAGATCATGTAGGTCTAGGCGGACTGAGCATAGGTGTTCAGCCTGCGCTTGCGCCGATATGTAGAAGTCCACAACAGGAACAGCGGATACAGTAGATGAGGTTGGAGGAGGTGCAAGTAAACCTCTGCTTCACCTGAAAGGACTGTCAGGGTCCTTGGATGGAGTTGAGGGAGGAGGTTTAGAGACAGGTTCTCCTGCGGTTGCAGGGGAAAGTACCTGGGGAGCGGATGGTTTGGGTGAGAAGGGTTTTGTTAACCAGGCAGTTGCGGAGGGAACGGTCTCGGTGGAAAGAAGAAAAGGATGGAGATGGGAAGATGTGACTTGTGGTGGGATCTTGTTGGAGGTGATGAAAATGTCAAAGGATTATGTGCTATATGCGACAGCTGATGGGGGGAAAAGTGAGGACGAGAGCGACTCTATCCTGTTACGACTGGGCGGAGGGGGAACAAGAGCAGAGCTGCGGGATACTGAGGAGACCCTTGTGAGGGCCTAATCTCTGATGGGAGAGGGGAACCCCCATTCCCTAAAGAATGAGGACATCTCAGATATCCTGGTGCACAACACCTCATCTTGGGAGCAGACGGAGTGGACGGAGGAATTAGGAGTAGGGGATAGAGACTTTGCAGGAGGCAGGGTGGGAAGAAGTGTAGTCTAGATAACTATGTGAGTCAGTAGGTTTATAATAGATGTCAGTCATTAGTCCGTCTCCTGTGATGGAGAAGGTGAGATCAAGAAACGGTAGACAATAGACAATAGCCAATAGGTGCAGGAGTAGAAGGACCATTTGGCCCTTCGAGCCAGCACTGCCATTCAATGTGATCATGGCTGATCATCCCCAATCAGTAACCCATTCCTGCCTTCTCTCCATATCCACTGACTCTGCTATCTTTAAGAGCCCTATCTAGCTCTCTCTTGGAAACCGGGCTCCACCACCCTCTGAGTCAGAGAATTCCACAGACTCACAAACTCTCTGTGTGAAAAAGTATTTCCTCATCTCCATTCTAATTGGCTTACCCCTTATTCTTAAACTGTGGCCCCTGGTTTTGGACTCCCCCAACATCGGGAACATGTTTCCTGCCTCTAGCATGTCCAAACCCTTAATAATCTTATATGTTTCAATAAGATCCTCTCTCATCCTTCTAAATTCCAGAGTATACAAGCCCAGCCGCTCCATTCTCTCAGCATATGACAGTCCCACCATCCCGGGAATTAACCTTGTAAACCTATGTTGGAAGTGTGCCAACTGCCACAAGACATTGAAACCTGACTTGTTCTTATAGTCACAGTATTCATATATTGACCCATGATAACATAAGATAATGATGGTGCTGGATATTATGATGGTAACGCGCATTGAATATCAATGGAAGATGCTTAACTCTGTATGCAGTGTGGTTTAAATATTACTTGCCACTTATCAGTGCAATGTTGAACGTTGAAACAAGGAACTGCAGATGCCGTTTTACCAAAGAAAGACAAAAAATGCTGGAGTAACTCATGGGTTAGGCAGCATCCCTGGAGAACATGGAAAGGTGATGCCTTGAGTTGGGACCCTTCTTCCAACCCGAAGCATCACCTATTCATGTTCTCCAGGGATGGTGTCCGACCCGCTGAGTTACTCCAGCATTTTGTGTCTGTTTTTGATGTTGAATATTGTACTGATCTTGTTGAAGGTAGGCATAGACGGGCTTCTGAGGAACAGCAAAGTAAAGTGCTAATGAAAGCGGGAAGGTAGTTAAAGATATTTGGTACGAGGATACTCACACAAGAATGCCTACTGTGGATGAGTTGGTTGCTTCCAACAATTACTGTTCACTTTGTGTGAGTTACAATGGCAGCCAGTGGAAACCAATCCCCAATCAACAATGACTTCAATATTGGAGGATTATTGATTTCACACCCAGTTAAATATTGGCCTGTTTCCCAGGGCAGCCAGTCCCTTCCAACTTCACCTCTAAACTCCAGCTTTTTAGTCCATGTTTGCACCAAGAAGGGGTGGAATTGAGTGCTCTACTGAAATCTAAACTTAAGATATTAATGAATTAATCTCACTGCAAATTGTTATCACAGTGCTGTGCTTTGTCATGTAGGATTGGCTTAAGATTGGAATGGTATAATAATTAAATGATGAACTAATGATCTCTAAAGCAATGTTTATATCTGTAGATTGATGTAGAGCCCTAGAGTGATACAGGCCAGATGGAAACAGGTTCTTCGGCCCAACAAAGCCATTGGGCACCTCTTGACACAATTACCAACCCATATGTCTTTAGGATGTGGAAGGAAACCGGAGTACCTGATGAAAATCCATGTAGTCATGGCAATAACATGCAAACTCCAGAAAGACAGCACCAGAAGTTAGGATTGAACCCTAATCCCTGGAACTCTTAGGCAGATGCTCTACTAGCTGTGCCATTTTGCTGATCCTATAAGTTATAGTTTCCTCAGGAAAATAGTTCAAAATATGATGTATGGCATTTTTACGTTTTATTTGATCTTCAGCCTTAAGCATGTTTCGATTTTTATTTAGCACCCTGTAAAATGTTTCAAAAAATTAATTAAAGCTTGAGTTCTTTTCCTTCCTGGATAGCTATCTAAGAGACTTTTCCTTAATGTGCTTGACTACTCAGCCATTCCAATGACATCAGAACAGCTGGATACCAGAGATCTCCTTTGATCCAGCAATCATTGTTGCGAAATGAGATGTTCCTGCCACAGGATTGTGTAACCCTGTGAACAGTTTTCAGCTTCAATAGTGATCATAATATAGGGGCCACGACATTGGTTCGCCAATTCACTTTCATTGTTTAACCATTGCAATAACATTTCCGTAAAATATCAATTTGCAAAACTACCCAATTTGCAAATACTTCCATTTACTGAAGGGAGATTAAATGCTAATCTCATTTTGTACCATTTGAATAATACTCAGGTCTGGAAAAACTTGGAAAGTTATTTTTAAATCCTGGCCTAATAGGGAGCATAAATTATTTGAGAATTATCTTCTAGGTGGTAATGCTCGCAAAGTTTGCATGTGCACCCAAAATAAATGCAAGAAATGTTAGCAGACATTTTATCTCATTAATTTTATACTATTAATAATTGATCTTAAAATAATTGATGCAAAAATATCATAAGAATGTGTTAAATGTTCATAAACTAACAGGGCAAAATTCTCTGTGTGTGCCCAAAGTAATATAAAGAGGTTTCTTCCCAATAGCATAGACTGTATTTTTTTAGCCTTGTGGGTCTGAAACAATGACCATAGTCAGCAGTTATGCCCCCAAGAAATAATGTTGAATAAGCCTCCATTTGAATGTATTCGTCTTGGAATCTTTTATTTAGTTAACTCTGACAACATTGTAAATTAAGCATTTTTTCACACCAATCCTTTGCTTGTTCGTGTCTTGTACTATAAAATTGAAACAATTTCCCACCAAATTCTGTAAATAGAAACTTTCAAAACATGTTCACAAGCCAAAAGGTAAAGCGTGTCTAAGAATATACTTCTTTTAATATACTTCACTGTTGGAGTGCAATTCTTTTTACTAAGTAGAGTTTTGGCAAGCTCAGCAAGCAGAAGATAGACTCTTTCCCAAATATGCTCATAACTGTGTTTACATAATTCATGTGGAGGCTGTAATGTGGAGTCTACTACATACGGGAGACAAAGAAGGAATTCCACAAATAAATTATATCAACATTTTGCCTGAATCAAAGAGTACACCAAGGATTCCTGGTAAGGATTCAGTGGCACTTAGTCTGAGTGCAGTGAAGCTAAAGTATAAAACGATTCAAGTGGGAAGGCATGGAACTGTTCTAGCTGACCTTGCCTAAAAATAAAATCAGAAAAAATTACAGCAGACTGTCTCGGTGAAGTCTGCTCCAATGCTTTCAGCATCTAACTCGGTAAAATTAGATGCAAAACATAAATACTAATTGAAGATTGATTGATGAATTAAATGGCTACACAACTCCAGTACTTTCCTTGAAGTTTTACGGAGAGTCAAAAGGAACAAGGCAGCGTGGAGAAACAGTTCACATGATTTTCAACAGAGTGATAAGGATAAAAAATAAAGTGGAAACTGATTTGTTCATTTGCAAAGTAAAATGATTAGAGTCATACTGTAGACTCTAATATGTAGACTATATGAATGGCTGTATTCATCATGGCACAGTTTAAGTGTGCAAGTACTAGGCACATACTGTAGAGGATCTTTGCTTCCTTGCTTTGTGACATGGCAGTCTGAAGACTACAATGAGCTCAAGGTGATGCTAAGTACACAGAAGTCAGGTTGCATCTGATATGTACAGATCTGATCAGGACTCTATGTTGAATGCAAATCATTTGTTTGTCTATAAAATAATTTACTTCCTTTTGTATGGCAAGCAGCCTTTCATCTCTCAAACACCCAGTGAAACCCATTCACTCAATGTGCAGGGTGCTTTTTATCCTTGCCTGGTTCCCACACAAAAGGATATTAGCTACTGCACAGCTGCCATACAATGGACCTCCAAATGCTGCCACTTGAAAATATAGCATCGCAGCTTTCACATTTATTTGTTGAAGAAGGGTTCGGACCCGAACCTTCACCTATCCTTTTCTCCCGAGATGCTTCCTGACCCATTGAGTTACTTCAGCATTTTGTGTCTATCTTTATGAAATGATTATTAATTTATCAGGATATGTCACAGTCAAAGGCATATCTGGTTGCCTTGAGGAGGTAATAATGAGTAAACCTAATCAACTGCAGTCCTTCTAGTGAAGGTGCCTCCAGAAGTGCTGCTGGATCGGGTGTTAGACCCAGCAGTGATTAAAGACCAGTGATGTATTACCAAATCTAGATAGTGTGCTACTTTGAGGGGAAGACATTGACAAGTGGCAAGAAATTGCAGAGAATTGTGGACGCAGCCCAGACCATCAAACCTCCCTTCCATTGACTCAATTTCTACCTCACGCTGCCTCGACAAGGCCAGCAGCATTATTAAGGACGATTTGCACCCTGGCCACTCCCTCTTCTACCCTATCCCTTTGGAGAGAGGGTATAGAAGCTGTGAAAATGCACACCTCCAGATTCAGGGACAGTTTCTTCCCAGCTGTTATCAGGCAACTGAACTACCACAACTAGAGAGCAGCCCTGAACCACTATTTACATCATCGGACACCCTGGGACTATTTGTGATCGGACTTTACTGGCTTTATCTTGCACGGAATGTTGTGCACGTTATTTCCTTTATCATGTATCTGTACTCTGTGAATGGCTCGATTGTAATCACGTATTGTCTTTCTGCTGACTGGTTAGCACGCAACAAAAGCTTTTCACTGTACCTCTGTACATGTGACAATAAATCAACTAAACTAAACTAAATTAGTCCTGGTTAAATAGACACTGGCTATCTGTGAGCAATTGTTAGCACTGGGAATGACAATGGCCATCAATCTGCTGATGATTAACTCGGATGATAATTAACCTGATTGTTCTTTTCCTGCTTTTTGTGAACAGTAAATGCCTAGGCTGCTTTCCACATTGTTGGGTAGATGCCAGTGTTGTAACTGTACTGGAGCAGTGTGCTGGCAATGCAGCTAATTTTGGATTGCTACTCCTCCGTACTACAGATGGAATGTTTGATCCTATAGACTTTTCTATATCAGACGCCCCTAGCTGTTTTCTGATATCACGTGGAGTGAGGTTTGTCAGTTATTTGGCTTTGGTAAAAATTGTAAATTGTTCCAAGTGTGTATAATAGTGCTAATGTATGGGATGATCGCTGGTTGGTGTGGGCCAAAAGGCCTGTTTCCACGCTGTATCTCTAAAGCCTAAGGTTCACACTGAATTGCCTTGGGAATGGCTTCTGAGATGGGTGGATCACAGCAGGAAGCTAGCATGGATTGTCTATTTGGTACCTCGCAGAACATAGGAATGAAGGCTTTTGGTTGCTCAGCAATTTAACTCCCCCCTCCCATTCCCAATCTGACCTTTCTGTCCTGGGCCTCCTCCATTTTCAGTGTGGCCCAGCTCAAATTGGAGGAACAACACCTCATATTTTGCTTGGATAGCTTACACCCCAGCGGTATGAACATTGACTTCTCTAACTTCAAATAGCCCTTGCTTTCCCTCTCTCTCCATCTCCTCCTCCTTCCCAGTTCTCCCACCAGTCTTACTGTCTCCGACTACATTCTATCTCTGTCACGCCCATTCCCCTGACATCAGTCTGAAGAAGGGTCCCGACCCGAAACGTCACCCATTCCTTCTCTCCAGAGATGCTGCTTGTCCCGCTGCGTTACTTCAGCATTTTGTGTCTACCTTTGTTTTCTTTGTGTCTACCTTCAATTTAAACCATCGTCTGCAGTTCTTTCCTACACAATAAATGTTTCATCTCCATCTTCGGCATTCTTATGGTGGACCCTGCCATGGTTGAGGATGAGGATATTCTTTCAGCTTCCCCCCCCCTTGTTGGCTGTTTAATAGTTATGGGAGGATTGTAGGGCTAGATCCAATCCATTGATTGTAAAGGGGCTGTCCCACTGCGGCGACCTAATTGGCGAGCTTAGAAGAGTTTAGGAGAGTTTGAAAAAGTGTCATGTTGAAGACCTCCTTCCACTATGTAGAAGACCTCCTTCGACTTCCTTTGACTATGTTGAAGGCTAGCTTCGACTAACTTCGGGAAAATTGGACACCGAATAGTGGAGAGTGAAGACGACCTCCTTCAGGGGCTGTCCCACAGCGGCGACCTTTCAGCGACTGTCTTCGACCTTTAAGCTTGAGGGCACTCGCCTGAAAAACCTCGAGTTGGATCGACCGTCAGTGATGAAACCGGAAGCAGGATAGACTGACCACAGGTGGGGGGGGGGGGGAGGGGGGGGGGGTGGAGGGAGAAGTGGGGGGGGGGGGGGGGGAAGGAGTGGAGTCACTTTTAAGATGCCCAGTCAGCAAAGGAGATTGCCTACAGCTGCCCTCGACTGCTGGTAACTATATAGTGACCCCACTCCACTACACTACGAGTTCCAAAGAACCATGCCGACCAATTTTTACTCACGGTAAATTTTTCAACATGCTGAAAAATTTTCCTCGACCAAACTGAGGCTGCGAGTATTCGGGAACTTCCCTCGAGCATGAAGGAGAGTTCCAGTGACCTCATAGGACCTCCTAGGACCATGTGTCGACCATGCTGCGACTTTGAGTCGAGGGCAAACTCTTCTAAAATCGCAGATTAGGTCGCCGCAGTGGGACAGCCCCTTACGATCTCCTTCGACCTCCCTTGGACTATGTTGAAGACTACCTTCGATTACCTTCGACTACCTTCGATTACCTTCGACTACCCATGACTACCTATGAATAACATGCTGACCTACTATGACCTACTTCGAGTACGCGGGGACTACTCCCGAGCATGAAGGAGAGTTACAAAGACCTCCTAGGACCTCGCGTCGACCATGCTGTGAGGGCAAACGAGGGAAACATTTTCAGCATGTTGAAAAATTTTCCGCAAGTAAAATGTGGTCGGCATGGTTCTTTTGAACTCATAGTGCAGTAGAGTGGGGTCACTATTTAGTTACAGGCAGTCGAGGGCAGCCGTAGGCAATCTCTTTCGCTGAACGGGCATTTTGATTGGTTCATTGGAGTTTTCAGGACCAAGGAAAACCTACCGGTAGGTTAAATACCCGCTAAACTTTATTATACTTCTTAAAAGTGTCTCCACTCCTTCTCCCCCCTTTCTCCCCCCCTTCTCTCCCATTCTTTCCCCTTCTCCCCCACCTTCTCCCCCCCCTTCTCCACCCCTCTCTCCCCTTCTTCCCACCCCCCTCAGGACTTACCATTACTTTGCAGCCGTTTTACCTTTCTCTTCATTGCGGGTGTGAATTTCACAGCGCTCCCCCGCTTTCCCTGGCCCCCGCCTTTGCGATGTGTTTGTCAGTGTGTGCGGTTGGACGATCCAGCTCGCGGTTTCAACGCGGACAGTCGATCCAGCTCGGGGCTTTCCAGGCGAGTGCCCTCGAGCTTGAAGGTCGAAGACACTCTTCTTAACCCGCAGATTAGGTCGCCCAAGTGGGACACCCCTTAAGATTACTTAGCTCTGCCTATGACATGCCAGTATTTACTGGTGAGGCTCTGAGCATCCTGTCTTACAGTGTAATTTGGTTGGCACCTATTTTTAAGTATGCCTGGTGCTGCTGCTTGCATGCCCATTTGCCCTCCTCGTTGCACCATAGTTGATCCCCTGGCTTGATTGTAATAATAGAGTGAGGAATGTGCCAAGCTGCAATGTTTGTCACTCTGTCACTGTTGCTAATCATGCATATCTAGTTTTGAGCTACCAGATATTTTCTGGGTCACAGTCTATCCCACTTAACAAAACACAATGAGGACACTGAGGGCTACTTCCTCCCACCTCTACATAACCATTCCATCCGCTTTGAAGCACCTGTCCTCGTGGTGGGACAATGTATACCCAGGGATTCCGAGATTTACAGCATGTAAACAGGCCCTTTGGCCCAACTTCACCACACCGACCAACATGCTCCATCTACACTATTCACACCTGCCCGCAAATGGCCCATATCCTTCTAAACCTCTTCTATCCATGTAACTGTCCAAATGTTTTTAAAATGTTTTGATAGCACCTACTTCAACTACCTCCTCCGTATGCTTGTTCCCTATACCTACCACCCTTTGTGTAAAATCATTGACCCTCAGACTCCTACTAAATCTTCCCCCCCTCACCTTAAACCTATGTCCTCTGGTTCTTGATTCTCCTACTCTGCTTAAAATACTGTGCGTTTGCTCTATCTATTCTTCTCATGATCTTGTACACCTCCATAAGATCTTCCCTCATCCTCCTGCATTCCAAGGAATAAAGTCCTAGCTTGTAGCCCAGGGCCTCGAGTCCTGGCAACGTCCTCATAAATCATCTCTGCACTATCTGTTACATATGATTCTGAGAATACATCTTTCTCAGGTGATCAGATCAGACCATTGGAATGGTCTCCCATTTAGATCCCCAGGTCCAAGACATTGACTCCAGACCCCATGGTATCAGGGCACATAAACCTGCTCTTGATTCCCACCTGCCCACCTCTGCTGGTGAGTCAGTGCTACTCCCATGTTGAACAACATTTGAACAAAGCATTGAAAACAGCATGACACAGGCAGTACTCTGGGTGGAACACTCTGGATGGAACACTTCTTGATTGGTACAGGTATCAGAGGTATGTGGAGAAGGCAGGAGAATGGGCTTGAGAGGGAAAGATAGATCAGTCATGATTGAATGGCAGAGTAGACTTGATGAGCCGAATGGCCTAATTCTGTTCCTATCACTTATGACCTTATGACCTTGTGACTTTCACACCCATCACCAAAGAAAACCTGGTAGCACCATCAATAATTGAGCTGACCGGGTCTTGAAGGACATAACCGCCAGACTGAGTCTGCAACAGGTAGTGTTTGAACCAACATGGAACTCAAAGCTACTTCAGTAGGGAGCAACTCTCACATGTCTGATAGTGGCATCTAGATCGATATCAAGTGGTCTGTCTGGTTAAATTATTTTTCTTTTTGAACATATCAGTAGTGGTTCTTCTGAGTGACAAATTGGCTCCATGGAAGGAAGCAGAGGGTGAGGTTGGGAGGCTGCTTCTTGGACTGGAGGTCTGTGACTAGTGGTGCGCATCAGGGTTCGGTGCTGGGCCCGATACTGTTTGTCATCTACGTCAATGATTTGGGTGAGAACATACAGGGCAAGGTGAGCAAGTTTGCTGATGATACAAAAGTGAGTGGTTTTGCAGATAGTGAAGATGGTTGTGAAAGATTGCAGCAGGATCTCAATCGATTGTCAGAGAGTAATGGTGGAATGACCAGGTTGAGCCGGTGACCAGAGGGATCTGTGTTGGGTCCAATGTACATCAATGAATGATGGGTTTGGAAAGTAAGTATGCAGATGTTACTAAGAAGGTGGTGTTGTGGATAATGAAGTAGATTTTCAAAGTCTACAGAGAGATTTGGGCCATTTTGGGCTGAAAGATGGCAGATCTGATAAGTGTGAAGTGCTACATCTTGGCAGGACAAATCAAAATAGGACGTACATGGTAAATGGTAGGAATTGAGGAATGCTGTGGAACAGAGGGATCTAGGAATAACTGTGCATAGTTCCCTGTGGAATCGCATGTAGATAGGGTGGTAAAGAAAGCCTTTGGTGTGCTGGCCTTTATAAATCAGAGCATTGAATATAGGAGTAGGGAAGTACAAGTTGGTAACCAATTCTGGAGTATGGTGTACCTAGTTATAGAAGGATGTCAACAAAATAGAGAGAGTACACTAGAATGTTGCCAGGGTTCCAGCAACTATGTTACAGAGAAAGGTCAAGTTAGGTCTTTATTCTTTGGAGCGCAGAAGGTGGGGGACTTAAAGGCATGGTATTAGGGGTACAGTATTGATGTGGATAGGAACTGGCAAACAGGAAGCAAAGAGTAGGAGTAAACGGGTCCTTTTCACAATGGCAGGCAGTAACTAGTGGGGTACCGCAGGGCTCAGTGCTGGGACCCCAGCTATTACAATATATATTAATGATCTGGATGAGTTGAAGGCAATATCTCCAAGTTTGCGGATGACACTAAGCTGGGGGGCAGTGTTCGCTGTGAGGAGGATGCTAGGAGACTGCAAGGTGACTGGATAGGCTGGGTGAGTGGGCAAATGTTTGGCAGATGCAGTATAATGTGGATAATGTGAGGTTATCCACTTTGGTTATTATTTAAATGGTGCCGATTAGTGCAGCGAGACCTGGGTGTCATGGTTCATTGAATTAGGCATGCAGGTGCAGCAGCAGTGAAAAAAGCGAATGGTATGTTAGCTTTCATAGCAAAAGGATTTCAGTACAGGAGCAGGGAGGTTCTACTTCAGTTGTACAGGGTAGACCACACCTGGAGTTTGCGTGCAGTTTTGGTCGAGGATTATTGCCATAGAGGGAGTGCAGAGAAGGTTCACCAGACTGATTCCTGGGATGTCAGGACTGTCTTATGAAGAAAGACTGGATAGACTCGGTTTATACTCTCTGGAATTTAGGAGATTAAGAGGGGATCTTATAGAAACTTACAAAATTCTTAAGACAGGCTAGATGCAGGAAGATTGTTCCCGATGTTGGGGAAGTCCAGGACAAGGGGTCACAGCTTAAGGATAAGGGGGAAATCCTTTAAGACCGAGATGAGAATTTTTTCACACAGAGAGTGGTGAGTCTCTGGAACTCTCTGCCACAGAGGGTAATTCTTGGCTATATTTAAAGAGGTGTAGTTGATGTGGCCCTAAAAAGAGAAGGCAGGTACATGAGAGGAATATATTGATCGGGCAGGCTAGATGCACAGTTTCTAGTTTTATGACTTGATTGAGGTCTTTAAAATTGCCGTGGATACATTGAGTAAGATTCAAACAAGGGAATGAGAATTAAGGGACAGAGGACCTTTACTCAGAGGGGGACACTAGGTTCAATGAGTATAGGTAGGGAAAAGATTTTCCGTGCTGTTAATTGTTATATGGTTAGATTGGCCAGGTGGACGAGGAATTCGGTACGAACAAGGGCAGGAGATACACAGTTTTCAGACAAAGAGAGGAATTGGGTGATGGTCTCTTGTATGAGAACAAGCTGCCAGAGGAGGTAGTTGAGGCTGGCACTATCCCATCATTTAAGAAACAGTTAGGCAGGTACATGAATAAGACAGGTTTGGAGGGATATGGACCAAGCACAGGCAAGTGGGACTAGTGTAGCTGGGACATTGTTGGGCGGTGTGGGCAAGTTGGGCTGAAGGGCCTGTTTCCACACTGTATCACTCTATGACTCTATGACTCTTGTTGAGCCACTTCAGAGGACACATGAGTGGCAATCACATGGAGTGGATCTGGATGGGTCCCAATGTACATAAGGTAGGCTTGCCGGTTGAGTGTAGGGATGAGTAGCACTTGCAGATTGCCAACAATGTTGGTATTAGATCACATATTATTGGCAACATAAATAAAGGTGTCAGTGAAAACCTACAGACATCAGGAACATTGTTTATACCCCCCGGACTCCACAAACCTTTAGTTCAAATTTCACAAAATCTCACCTTGACTTTGAACTTAGAACATAGAAGAGTCAGCACATGATCAGGCCCCTCAGCCCTCAATGTCTCGCGGAACATGATGCTAAGTTAATCACATGTGCCTGCACGTGATCCATGTCCCACCTTTTCCTGCACATCCATGTGCCTGTCTAAAAGCTTCGTAAATGCTACTATCTATAAATGCATCACCACCCCAAGCAGCATTTTCCAGGCACCCACCACTCACCACACAAGAAAATCTGTTAAATCTCTTCTGCATCCTCTCCAAAGCTTCCATATCTTTCTTGTCATGGGGCAAAGGTCTAAATTAAACTCAAATCTCAGATGTAGAACCACTCGCATTTGGAACTGATAATTTGACAGACTCCAGTGAAAAGAATTCATAATGTTCACATCAACTACTATCTCTGAATACATTAGAATAAGATAAATTCTTTATTCTTCTATTGGCCACATCATGACCAGTTCCACCATCTGGTGAAAATGGCAAAGAGTAAAGCAATGCCAGACCTGAACTGGTTACCGTTAATGATATGATTTGTTCTCTGTTTAAGCCTAGAGGGAAAAATCTGGTTTCTGTATACATATATGGCGGCAGAAATTGGCAACATTTTCCCACACAGTATTCTGACACAGGAATTCCTAATGGACTGCAAAACATTGTTTAGTGATGTTATTTTGTGTATTTAACAGGCTTTTTTGTTTACCCTTTGCTATAAGGATGTGAATTACAAGCAACTTCATGAGTGTCCTGGATATTATTTTTGAATCATTGACAATAAGTGTCCTTCCGAAGTGCAGGACGATTTCTGATGACCTGCGGCAGCCTGTTCTAGTTCATGCTGTGCTGTGAAGGCAAGGGCGACTACTGCTCAGCAATATTCTTAACTTCCCATTCCACATCCGAGGTCGCTTTGGATGAGTGTTTTTATTAGTTTGGACGAAGATAGTAAGATTACCGAGTACGATAGTAAGAGCAACACAGCCATAATAAGAATAGTGAAAGGCTTGGAGAGAGTGGATGCAGAGAGGCCACGTTTCCACGGGTGGGATGTCTTGGATCAGAGGTCATTCTCCTGCCTCCTAAAAGTACGAACGTTTAGAATGGAATTGAATTTTCTCAATTCTTTATTGTCACGTGGGCCTGACAATCTCTATCTCCCTCCCCCACCCCAGGCACAGCTGAAATTCTTTGCTTTTTTGCATAGCCACTCATTGTATACATCACCGTCTATATCATCCCTACCGCTGACAAAGTTCGACAAAGTCGCCTACAGATGCTGCTGCAGTTACATAGTTACAAAGCTCCTCCTTTCTCCCACACCCCCACAGCGATCCCCCCACAGCGGGCTCCCATTGTCCTTTGTTCTCCCACCCTCCACTATTGTCCATTGTTTTCCCCGCGCCTCCCTCACGGAGGTCCACCCCATGCTGGGTCCGCCATTGTTCTACCCCCACCCCCCCCCCCCCCCCTCACGACGGTTCCCCCCTCCATGTCTGGTCCTCCATTGTTCTTCCCTTCCTGGAATTCTTTTAGTCAGAGGGTGGTGAATCTGTGGAATTCATTGGCACAGAAGGCTGTGGATGCCAAGATTGGGTATTTTAAGGCGGAGATTGATAGATTCTTAATTAGTATGGGTGTCAGGGATTTTGGGGAGGAGGCAGGAGAATGAGGTTGAGGGAAAGATAGATTAGCCATGATTGAATGGCGATGTAGATTTGATGGGTTGAATGGCCTATTTCTGCTCCTATAACTTATGAACTCATGAAGATCTGTATGGTATGGCTGTGTTGCTCTTAAACTAAACTGGATTGTGTACCATAAAACGATTAGCCTCTGCCTAATACATTTTCATCTGGATTAGAAAGACTAAGAATTAATTGATGTGGTTGTGGTGGAATGTGCATTTTGGCAGGAGTTTACTGATATCCTGCTGGGTGCTTCATTTTGTCTTGGTTTAAAACACTATTCTGCTCAAAATAATCAATAAAATACGGTATCCACAGTCTCTAATTAGTCAGGTTGCTTGCCCAACATCCAGTACTGACTGGAATTTTATTTCCTCCACTAAAATACCGGGAATACCAACTCATTGGATCTTATTGTGAATTTTGTTCTGTAGCCAACAACTCATTTTTTCTCTCACAACTGTTTGATACTGAACCATAATGCTTGCAGTCTCGTTGTGTCTTCAGCTTTAAATATACTTGATTCCTCTGCTGTAGCATTAGCCAGCTTATCTTTCCAGAAATGGTAGTGGTATTTAAGAGGATTTTAGTTAGGCAAATGAATGTGCAGGAAAAGGAGGGTAATGGATCACATGCTGGCAGAGGAGATTAGTTAAATTTAGTCAGTCATACAGCCTGGATACAGGCCCTTTGGCCCAACATACCCTTGCCGACGAACATGCCCCATCTACATTAGTCCCACTTGCCTGCATTTTGCCCATATCCATCTAAACCTATCCTATCCATGTACCTGTATAAATATTTCTTAAACATTGTGATAATACCTGCCTCAATTATCTCCTCTGCCAGCTCTTTCCATATACCCACCACCCTTGTTTTGTAAATAAGTTACCCTTCAGGTTCCTATTAAATCGTGTTCCCTTCATCTTAAACCTATGTCTTCTGGATCATAATTTCCCTAATCTGGGCAAAAGACTGTGCATTTACCCAATTTATTCCTCTTATGATTTAGTACAACTCTGTCAAATCACTTGTCACCTCCTGTGCTCCAAGGAATAAAGTCCTTGCCTCCTCAATCTCTCTCTATAGCTCAGACTCTCATGTCCTGGCAACATCCTCATAAATCTTTTCTGCATGCCTTCCATCTTGACAATATCGTTCCTGTAACATGGTGTCCGAAACAGAACACAATATTCTAAATGTGGCCTCATCAATATATCATGTAATTGAAACATGACCTCCCAACGTCTATACTCAACACCCTGAGTGATGAAGGCACTTAATACTCTGATGTGCCATTATGTTTGGCATGGGCATTATGAGCTGAAGGGCCTGTTACGGTGATGTTCTCTCCCATGTTCTATCAACTGCTGAAACATTCAACCATATATTTTTTACTTCACATTCCTGGCCTGACTTTGTTTTTAACTCCTTCCATTGTCCCATTACTTCCTCACTTCCTATCTTTATAATCTCCTCTTACTCTGTAACCCTCTGATTAAAATTCCATTAAAATTCTGGATTTTGGCAGTACCTGAACTTAATAGTTTGACCATTGAACGCTATGCATCTGTTGTTCCCTTTTGACCTGGCCACTGAAAATAGCTGATTCTGCATGGACTGCACATCTGGAGTAGTTCCTGAGGATTGGCGGGTAGCAAACGTAACCCCTCTTTTTAAGAAGGGAGGGAGAGAGAAAACAGGGAATTACAGACCAGTTAGTCTAACATCGGTAGTGGGGAAACTGCTAGAGTCAATTATTAAAGATGGGATAGCAGCACATTTGGAAAGTGGTGAAATCATTTACGAAAGGTAAATCATGTCTGACGAATCTTGTGGAATTTTTCAAGGATGTAACTAGTAGCGTGGATAGGGGAGAACCAGTGGATGTGGTGTATCTGGATTTCCAGAAGGCTTTCGACAAGGTCCCACATAAGAGATTAGTATACAAACTTAAAACATACGGCATTCGGGGTTCAGTATTGATGTGGATAGAGAACTGGCTGGCAACAGAAAGCAAAGAGTAGGAGTAAACGGGTCCTTTTCACAATGGCAGGCAGTGACTAGTGGGGTACCGCAAGGGTCCGTGCTGGGACCCCAGCTATTTACAATATATATTAATGATCTGGATGAGGGAATTGAAGGCAATATCTCCAAGTTTGCGGATGACACTAAGCTGGGGGGCAGTGTTAGCTGTGAGGAGGATGCTAGGAGACTGCAAGGTGACTTGGATAGGCTGGGTGAGTGGGCAAATGTTTGGCAGATGCAGTATAATGTGGATAAATGTGAAATTATCCACTTTGGTGGGAAAAACAGGAAAGCAGACTATTATCTAAATGGTGGCCGATTAGGAAAAGGGGAGATGCAGCGAGACCTGGGTGTCATGGTACACCAATCATTGAAAGTATGCATGCAGGTGCAGCAGGCAGTGAATGAAGCGAATGGTATGTTAGCTTTCATAGCAAAAGGATTTGAGTATAGGAGCAGGGAGGTTCAGTTGTATAGGGTCTTGGTGAGACCACACCTGTAATATTGCGTACAGTTCTGGTCTCCAAATCTGAGGAAGGACATTATTGCCATAGAGGGAGTGCAGAGAAGGTTCACCAGACTGATTCCTGGGATGTCAGGACTGTCTTATGAAGAAAGACTGGATAGACTCGGTTTATACTCTCTAGAATATAGGAGATTGAGAGGGGATCTTATAGAAACTTACAAAATTCTTAAGGGGTTGGACAGGCTAGATGCAGGAAGATTGTTCCCGATGTTGGGGAAGTCCAGGACAAGGGGTCACAGCTTAAGGATAAGGGGGAAATCCTTTAAAACCGAGATGAGAAAGACTTTTTTCACACAGAGAGTGGTGAGTCTCTGGAACTCTCTGCCACAGAGGGTAGTTGAGGCCAGTTAATTGGCTATATTTAAGAGGGAGTTAGATGTGGCCCTTGTGGCTAAGGGGATCAGGGGGTATGGAGAGAAGGCAGGTACAGGATACTGAGTTGGATGATCAGCCATGATCATATTGAATGGCGGTGCAGGCTCGAAGGGCCGAATGGCCTACTCCTGCACCTAATTTCTATGTTTCTATGTTAAGCCATTTGCTTATAATTTGTAATTAGAGCATTGATAATAAAATTGTACCACATTGACCCTTAAGAGTACATAACATAAGCTAAAATATATGCTTTGTTCCCCCATGTGGACTGTTTTCTTCCTTCTTTTATACTACCATTTTTTTAATTGTTGGCATTGTCCTTACTGGATGGTGTGCTGCATATGAAAGAATGCATTGCATTTGAATCAGTCTTTCAAGTATTTTTGAAGTGTTGTAATAACCATTTAACACACTCGGTTTCAAACTAGATACTGAGGAACAATATTGCAATACATTTCTTATCTTTTTGCACTACCGGACCTCTGGTTTTCCCTTATACATTGCGTACAATATTACTCTGAGCTGCAGGAGACACAATCCTTATGCAAATTGAAATTACTTTTTCTCTCACAAATGTGTCAACTGATTTCAACTTTACTGTATTTTTGTTGCACTTTACGACTGATTTTGCAAGGCTTCAGTTGGAACAACTGCAGATCCTAAAAACAGAGCAGATGAATGCTCTTGATTCTGTGGTTAAGAAAAATAAGGGAATTTTGGTGGTCGGAGGGGAAGCCAACACGTGCTTCAGTATATCACAGATGGATGCTGTAATGGATGAATCACTGATAATATGAGAGTTTCATTTTACTTGAAAACTTTACATCCATTTCTTTAGCATCCCAATAAAAATTAGAATGGTTTTTTATTGCTCTGTGAAAATTTTTCAAGCCATGTCTTTGATTTATTTTTCCAGTTTACATTCTATTACTGGCTGTGTGAAGCTGCTGATTCACTAATGGCGAAGTGGAAAATCTGCGCAATTCTACTGATTCTCATTACCTCTCCAGCAAGGCATGGCCTATTGTGTGGGATAGTGAAAACATGGTTTCTAATCATAATACATTGACAATAGTCGATTCCTATTTGCAATACAATTTGTCATTATCGGCCAATAACGGGTCCTATCTCACTGGCTCTCCATTCTGCTCTGGGTCACCTGGAGAACAGGGTCACATACGTCAGGCTGCTTTTCATTGACTACTGCTCGCAGTTTCTACAGACCTAGTTTGAGCTTGACCTTGGCTATCCACTACAGCCAATTCTTGTTGCACGCCTCAACCACTCTGGTTGGGCCATCATTTGGTTTTCTGGTTGGCGGCGCGACTCATTTTGCAGCAGCCCCTGCAGCCTGTCTGTCTTTTTTTTTTTTTGTCTAGTTGAATGTAGTCGTTGAGTTTTTTATACTTTTTTTTAACTGTGTATATGTGGGGGGCGGGGGGGGGGGGGGGGGGGGGGGGGGGGGGGGGGGAACTTTTATAATCTCTTACCTGCACGGGAGACCCGACCTTTGCCCTGTCGGGTCTCCATTGTCATTGGGGCCTAGCATCATGGGGCGGCCTCCAACCGGAACGACCTGGGGGCTCCAGTCGCGGAGCCTGCGGAGCTGCGGACTTACCATCGTGGGGCTGGCCGGCCTCGGAGCGTGGGGAGCGGTTGTGGCTCGCTGCTGCGGCCCGACTCCGGAGCTCAGAGGCTCTAGCCGCAGGTCTGGTGGACTGTGATATCGGGAGCTCAAGGCTCCGGGTGGGAGACCACTTTACGGAGCTCCCGCAACGCAACTTCTCCCGCCCGTGTCGCGGAGTTGGAATGACCCGGAGCGGGGCCGTACATTGCCCAGCGCGACTTTAATGGATTCACTATGATGGATGTTTGTGTGAATTTAATTGTTTGTGTCTTGTAAGAATTGTTTTGTTTGCATGGCTGTAGACTACAGCTCGGTATTCAACACTATCACCCTCTCCAAACCCATCACCTAGTTCCAAGACCAGGGCCTATGTGTCTTTGCAACTGGAGTCTTGACTCCCACCGGCAGACCACAACCAGTCCAGATTGGTAACAACATTGCTTCCTCAATGACGATCCACACAGATGTGCCATAAGGCTACTGCTTAGCTCCTAGCTTTACTCTCTTTGCACCTATGACTGGGTGGCTAAGCACAGCTCCAATCTCATCTATAAATTTGCCGATGACTCCACTGCAGTAGTCCAAATCACCCAGCACTAATGGGTCAGTGCGCAGGAGAGAGATAGAACACCTGATGAGTGGTGTTCCACCAACCACTCGATCATTGTCAACAAGATGAAGGGACTAATTATTGACTTCAGCAAGGGGAATATTGGTGACCCTGTGCCAGTTTTCACTGGTGGGTCGGCAATGGAGAGAGTTAGCAGTTTCATTTCCTGGGCATTAACATCTCAGATGACCTATCCTTGGCCCAGCATATAGATCTAATCATGAAAAAGGTACATCAGCATTCTACATTCTACTTTCTTAGAAGTTTGAAGACATTCGGTATGTCACTGAATAGTTTACCTGCTCCGATAGATGTACGGTAGAAAGTACCCTAACTTGTTGCATTATGGCTTTGTGTGGCAATTTCAACGCACAGGAATGCATAAGGCTACAGAAGGTAGTGGACCTAACTTAGTCCATCATGGGCATTGTCCTTCCCACAAACAGAAGCATCCACAAGAGACACTGTTTCAAGAAGGCAGCATTTATCATCAAGTATCCCCCCCATCAGGGCCATGCCTTTGTTTCGCTGCTACTATCGGGCAGGAGGTACAGAAGTCTGAAGATGCATACCATCAGGAACAGCTACTTTCCACAACTATCACATTCTTGAACCAAGCTCCACACTGCTAATCCTAGCTCAACAACAAACACTGTAGTCCATCTCTTGCACTACCATGGATTTGTATTTTTTCTAATTATGTTTTGCAGTCTTGTTTTTCTTTTTTCTAACTTGCACATTTGTATGAGCAATATTATGTACAACCTATGGATAATTCATGTACTTGTGTGTTTGTCTGAGTCTATGTGCCAGTGATGTTGCTGTAAGCAAGATTTTGATTGACCTGTGCACGTGACAATAAACTCAAATTAACCAAAATTTTAACCTGAAAATAAAAATATGATCTCATCTTTTAAGTATTCTTAACTTTTTCTCACACATTTGACCATTTTATTATAATAATAATAATAATAATAATAATAATAATAATAATACATTTATTTGTAAAGCACATTTAAAAACAACTCACGTTGACCAAAGTGCTTCACATCAGTGCAGGTACTAATTTGATACATACTACGGTAGACAGACCTAACGATACATACATAAACTGTTTACAGCGCCCCCTCAGAGGGGCTCAAAAACGCTAGGGAGTAGAAATAGGTTTTGAGTTGTGACTTAAAGGAGTCGATGGTGGGAGCAGTTCTGATGAAGAGCGGGATGCTATTCCACAGTTTAGCTGCTGCAACCGCAAAAGCGCGGTCACCCCTGAGCTTAAACGTGGACCGCGGGATAGTCAGTAGCCCCTCGTCAGCCGACCTGGGGGACCTGGAGGTAGAATGGTTGGTTAGAAGATTTTTGATATGTGGGGGGGCAAGCCGTTAAGGGCTTTGTAAACGTATAGGAGGAGTTTGAAGTTGATTCTATACTGTACTGGGAGCCAGTGGAGAGAGGCCAGGATCGGGGTGATGTGGTCCCTTTTACGGGTACCCGTCAGGAGTCTTGCTGCGGCGGTTTGGGCCAATTGTAGGTGGGACAGGGATGATTGGCCGATGCCAGTGTATAGGGAGTTGCAGTAGTCAAGGCGGGAAAAGATGAATGCGTGGATGATTTTTTCAAGGTCGTCGAATTTGAGGAATGATTTGATTTTAGCTATTTACGAAGCTGGAAGAAACCAGCTTTTATCACAGAGTGGACTTGCTTGTCAAACTTTAATACGGAGTCAAATATCACGCCAAGGTTTTTGACGTGCGGTTTGACTAAGGAGGTTAGGCTTCCAAGGCTGCCTGTTATCATTTTGATGGGGTTGGAGGGGCCGAATAGGATGACCTCAGACTTGCTCTCATTAAGTTGGAGGAGGTTCTGAGCCATCCAGCATTTTAAATCATTGAGGCAGTTCATGAGGCTGTTTAAATTAGACCGGTTGTTGGGTTTCAGGGGGAGATAGAGCTGTATATCATCTGCATAGCAGTGGAAAGAAATGCCTTTGAATGATGGCCGAGGGGGAGCAGGTACAGAGAGAAGAGAATGGGGCCTAGGATGGAGCCTTGTGGAACCCCGCAGAAAAGGCTAGATGGGGAAGAGAAAGAGTTGCCCCTGTTGGTAGAGAAACTCCTGTTTTTTTAGGTAGGAAACGAACCAGCTCAGGGCAGTGCCATCAACACCAACCCCGTACCGGAGACGGTCAATTAGGATGGTGTGGTCCACTATATCAAACGCTGCGCTGAGGTCGAGAAGGAGCAGGATTGCACAGTCGCTGGAGTCGATGGCAAAAAGCAGGTCGTTGTGTACCTTCAACAAGGCAGACTCTGTGCTGTGGTGGGCCCTGAAACCTGATTGGAAACTTTCCAGGATGGAATGTTGGTGTTGATAAGGCATTAGTTGGTCTAGAATTACTTTTTCAATTACTTTTGAGAGGAAAGGACTTTGGAAATAGGTCTGTAGTTTCTAGGCAAGGTGGGTCTAGGTTAGGTTTTTTCAGGAGTGGCTGGACCACCACATGCTTGAAACAGGTTGGAACAGTGCCAATGGCCAGAGAACTGTTGATGATAGAGAGGATGCTGGGACCGGCTATTGCAAAGATATCCTTCAGATGGGCAGTGGGAACAACATCAAGGGGGCAGGTTGCAGGTTTCATAGTGGAGACAAGCTTTACTAGGGAGGATAGAGTAAAGGGTTGGAAGCAGTCTAATTTAGAAGAACAGACCGAAGAGACAGCTAGGTCACTGGTGGGAGGGAAAATATTCGTTCTGATGTTCTCAACTTTATTTTCTATGCAAGTACTTATTGATAGTGTAGTCCTGTTGGTTAAAGGAATTATTAACCACTAGTGAATTTTTGTCACTTATTTTACGGGCGGACTGACGAGAGAAAACAAATACAAAAATATTTGAATATCTTTAATTAAGGTAATGAGGATCCTTCATTAAAACCAGAATTTCCAGACACTAATCCAGCGAACCCAGGCTTAATGATTAGTGCAAATAGGGGATTGTTATTTATAGGCTGGATCATATGATAGCATCATCTCCCTTGAGAGAATTTTGTGTAATATAGGAGAGATGGTGGGTTGGATTCTGTGGAAATGAATATACTTTTACCAGCAAACATGTGTATTGTGAGAGTGTTTTGTAAACAAGGATCTTACAACCAGATCTCTGTTTTTAATATTTAAATATGTGATTAATTAAAAGTAATCTCAAATAAATCAGTGACTCGCAAATGAATCACATTTATTGTGATTCATTTGTTAATGTGATTCATCAAACGTAATATCAAATAAATCAGTTTCAGATTTTTTTTTGAAACAATGTTTTTGTAACAAAGTTTTGAACTTCATAAAATCGTGCTTAATATTTATAAATACATTTGACCACTGGTTTCATAACTTTCCAGTTAAAATTCAAGAGATGAAGAGGAGAAATTTGATGTAATTGTACTGTGGTTCATATTTGTATTTGGCTTACTACAAGTTAAACTATTAATCTCATCTCAAATGGATTGATTTGAATATTTGTTAACTTGCCATCTTACAGGAGTGAACTGCCCAGCTTTAGGAATCAAGATCATTCCACAGCATTACTATTATCAAATATGAAAATTGTTTCATATTTCATATGAAATTAAGAATTTAAGATTTTAAGAAAATAAGTATAATTTTATGGGACTGTCACCTGAAACCAATAAAAAAAAATTAAACCACATATGTGAAAAGTAATTTATTAAATGCTGACACTGCCACAAGAACAAAAAAAATCACATTATGTACCAGTAAATTCATTTTATGAAAATATCCTCTCCTATATAATCCTTTACTAATTCATTTTTCGGTACAAGATATGGACAAGTTTTATTGCAAAGAATTATTAATGGATTGCGTATGGTTTCATTAGGCCTCACTACTTGAAGATGCCAATTATATCTGCTGGTTCCCATGAACTGGTATTTTGAGGAACTAACTTTGCAATTTGGAACAGATGCTGCTCGAAAGCAAAATCTCATTGCAATCTCATTGATTCATCTGCAATCATCTGCAATCATGCAACATTCCAATGAAATCCCCCAAACGGATTTAAAAATATATATTGTACAAGTAAAAGTCAATTTATAATCATCTTTAAATTTCTTATTTCGTAAGTGGTAAAAATAGTGATCCTCATCTCCTACCTGTTGTTAGGGTAGGATGCCTGGAATGTCAGCTCTGTTTTGCTGAGAGTAGATTTTACTCGTAAAAATCTCTAATCTCATTCACATGTTGCTCAGAAATGCAAATGATTGCTTGAATCTGCAATTCCTCTAATTTCTTACGATATGTGTACAAAATCACTTTTTTGGGATCACCTTGTTTCTATAATTCCTATTAACTACTCGTGGATCTTCTATTGTTCTCCAAATAGTCAATGGGATTAGAGGAACAAATATGCTATTTAATTGGAGGCAGCTGCAGGATTAATAGGGTTGTCATAATAGGGGATTTTAACTTTCCCAATGTAGACTGGAATTGCCATTGCCCCAGGGCTTAGATGGGGTGGAACTTGTCAATAGTATACAAGATAGTCTCCTCGGGCAATAGTGTCCTACTAGGGATGATGCAAAACGTTACTTGTTTTGGTAGGACAAGTGACTGAAGTGTCAGTGGGTGAGCCTTCTGGGTCTAGCAACCACAATTCTATTAGCTTTTAATTAGTTATGAATAAAGATAAGGCACTCCACAGGTTAAATTGGGCTAAGGGCAACTTTGATGATGTTAGAAAAGAACCTGCGATAGTTGATTACAGTAGGTTGTGAGAGTAAGGAACCCTGCATGATGAGAGAAATTGAGGCTCTGGTCAGGAAAAAAAAGCAGGCTTGGATCACTTATATATAGGCAGCTGGGATCAAGTGTATCCCTGGAGGATTATGGGGGATTGAGGTGCATAACTTAAGAAGGAAACCAGGCGGGCAAAATGGGGCATGAGATAGCTCTGGCAGATAAGAGTAAGGAGAATCCAAAGAGATTTTCTATGTACATTAAGGGGAACTGGAGAGTGAATAAGGCACCTCAAAATCCAAGTGGTCAAAGTGGTCTGGAGCCTCAAGAGGTGGAATCTTTGTCGGTTTTCCAGCTGCTTGCTTGAGAAGACTTGAGGCCAGGTGTATTCCTGATCTGTTCAAGATTACATGCAAGATGGCGGCGCACACAGTCGCAGCGGCTCGAAGCTCTCCCTTTCGGTGCTTTTTCTGTGCGTTTTTGTTTGTGTGCCAGTTGGACAATGTTACGTTTTGTCGTGCGTATCTCACCGTCAGCCGACAGGACCTTCGGATTATGGGATTATGGAGTAAACAGGCAGTTACGAGGGTTTTTCTGCACTCACGCAACATACCGGAGGAGATAGCCAGGACACCGGGCTCTCCGTGGATTGTTGTCGGACCCAGCAAACGCTGGAGACGGAGGAGGCACAGGAAGCAAGAGCATGGTCGCCGGTCCGGACTGCTCGCTAGGCTAAGGCAACAACCACATAAACCACCGCTACCCAGCATCATTCTCACCAATGCCAGATCCATCACCAACAAAATGGACGAATTAAGACTATAGGTCGCCACAAACAAATTCATCGCGGACAGTTGCATTCTGCTAATAACAGAGACGTGGCTACACGCCCTTGTACCGGTTGGGGCCATTGAGCGAGCAGGCCGCACAGCATTTCGCTGGGATAGAAACAAAAGACTCCGGTAAGAGCAAAGGAGGGGGGTTATGCATCTACGTTCACAACAACTGGTGCACAAATACCACAATCATAGACAGACACTGTTCTGCTGATTTGGAGTACCTGATAGTTAGATGCAGGCCTTTCTACCTTCCACGTGAGTTTACCGTTGTCGTAGTTACAGCTGTGTATATCCCACCGGATGCTAATGCTAGCATAGCCCTAGGCTACCTCCATAGCGCTATCAGCAAACAAGAGAATACCTACCCCAAAGCAGCCCATATCATAGCTGGTGATTTCAATCACGCAGACTTAAAATCAGTTCTCGCCAAGTTTGAACAACACATCAAATGTGCAACCAGGGGAGAAAATACATTAGACAAGGCCTACTCAAACATCAAGAAGGGGTTTAGAGCCACACCACTACCACACTTAGGCCAGTTGGATCACCTATCCATTCACTTAGCACCAGCATACACCCCCCTCAGGAGAAAAGGTCAACCCACCACCAGGACTGTTAAAACTTGGCCTGAAGGAGCTTCCTCACAGCTACAGGACTGCTTTGAAAGGACAAACTGGGACATTTTTGAAAATCAGGATTTGGAGGAGTACACATCCACTGTACTCTTTTACATCCAGAACTGTGTTGACAACCTCACCGTCGACAAACTCATCCGGGTGTACCCCAACCAGAAGCCGTGGATGACAAAACTCTCCTCAAGGACCGCAACACCGCCTTCAGGTCTGGCGACAGAGCCCTGTACAGCGCTGCTAGAGCCAACCTGAAGAAAGGCATCAGGGATGCCAAAGCGGCCCACAAGAGGAAGATAGAGGACCACTTTAACAACAACAATCCACGGCGGGTGTGGCAGGGCATCCAGCACATCACCAACTACAAGCCCAGTAACTACAAGCGACGCCACACTGGCAGAGGAGCTGAACTCCTTCTTTGCTCGCTTTGAGGCAGAACCAGAAGAGCTCGTCACCATTCTCCCACCTGCCCCTAACAAAAACAACTACACCCTCACTGTGCAGGAGCATGAAGTGAGGCGGGTGCTCAGGGCGGTGAACCCGAGGAAGGCTGCCGGACCGGATGGCGTGACAGGAAGGGCTCTGAAGGAATGTGCAGACCAGCTCTCCGAGGTCTTCACGAAAATCTTCAACCTGTCCCTGTCCAAATCCATCATCCCACCATGCCTGAAGTCTGCCACAATCATCCCACTACCAAAAAAGCCTGTTATCAGCGGCCTTAACGACTACCGACCGGTCTTCTCACACTAGTCATCATGAAGTGTTTCGAGAGGCTGGTTCAGCAGCGCATCAAAGCCAGCCTACCGTCCACCTTCGACCCACACCAGTTTGCCTACAGAGCAAATAGGTCCACTGAGGATGCCATTGCCACTGCTCTTCACATTGCACTGACCTACCTCGAACACCAGGGGAGCTATGTGAGGATGCTCTTCATTGACTTTAGCTCTGTCTTCAATACCATCATCTCCAGCAGACTGGTCACCAAACTCATGGATTTAGGACTTTCCCAACCCACCTGCAAGGACTCATGGATCAAGGACTTTCTGTCTAACCGCCCAGAGACCGTCAGACTGGGCCATCACCTCTCCACCCCCATCACACTCAGCACCGGCTCCCCACAGGGCTGTGTGTTGAGCCCCCTCCTCTACACACTCTACGCCCACGATTGTGCCCCCGCCCACTCCACCAACACCATCGTCAAGTTTGCGGATGACACGACTGTGGTTGGACGTATCTCAGGAGGAGATGAGACAGCCTACAGGGAGGAAGTCCAAAGACTGGCAGCGTGGTGTTCAGACAACAACCTCATCCTAAACACCACAAAAACAAAGGAAATTATCATAGACTTCCGTAAGAACAGTGCAGCCCTCCAACCCCTATTCATCAACGGGGACTGTGTGGAAAGAGTCTCAGACTTCAGATTCCTGGGCACACAAATTGCAGAGGATCTCTCCTGGACCACAAACACCACCACAGTAGTCAAGAAGGCCCCAGCTGCGACTCTACTTTCTGAGGATCCTCAGGAAAAACAACCTGGAAGAGAAGCTGCTGGTGTCCTTCTACCGCTGCTCTATCGAGAGTTTGCTGGCGTACTGTATAATCACATGGTATGCCAGCTGCTCTGCAGCGGACAGGAGAGCCCTTCAAAGGGTCATCAACACCGCCCAAAAAATCACTGGCTGCCCACTGCCCTCCCTAAAGGGCATCTTCAGCTCTCGCAGCCTTGGCAGGGCAGCCAACAACCTGAAGGACCCTTCCCACCCTGGATACAACCTGTTCCACCTGCTGCCCTCTGGCAGAAGGTACAGGTCCTTCAAAACTCACACGAACAAACTCAGAGACAGCTTCTACCCCATAGCCATACGTGAGCTTAACAATGCAAAATAAGAAATAACACTCACATTCAACTGAATTGTTTTTTTATATGTATATATTTTTACCCTTCCTTAATTTTTTAAGATTGTTCTTGTGAATCGCACCGTTGGATTGACTTTTTAAATTTAGTTGCACCATGTGCAATGACAATAAAGAGATTCTTATTATAAAGAGATTCTTATTATTAAACATCATAGATTCTAATGCACTAGGATTATCTTGTCATATCCATTAGATGCCTTCTTGCACGCTTGTCCATATATTGTGTACCATCGCAGATTTGGATTTTATTTCTAACTGAGCATTTTATATTAACAATAAATAAAAAATAAGAAAAATATCCTGCAGATGCTGGAAATTTAAATGCTAAGAAAAAATGCTGCAAACTATCCCCAGACAGAATCTATGGAAAGTTAATCACCTTAATATTTGTAGAGGTTTCTCTTTGCACTGATGTTGTCTGACCTGCTGAGTGTTTCTTTCATGTTCTATTTTTATTATGTTACCAAGAGCCTATAAAACATCCTGGGAAATGTTTAAGTCGTTGTAAGCTTGTTATTTTGGGTCTTTTTAGTAGAATATCTCGCAGAAATAATCTTCATTATTTAAATTGATTGTTATCCACTGTTCTTATCTCTGTTTTTCGTTGCAGGGAAAGCAGTCAATGATCTAGTTAAAAACCTTAGATTTTTGTAAAAATGAAATTTATTGACAGGAAAACAGACTTTTATCTTTCATCCGTTGAAACATTTAACTACTTTTTTTGTGTGGCGTGCACAGCCTAAAGTTGTTGGACAACTTGTTCTATTTGATCTTCCGTTTGCGCACGTAGAGTTGATTGCATTAGTCGAAACAGGATGGACCACGTGAAGGTTGCAATCTTCCACCCCAAACATTTAACTGAACTCAAACAATGCAAAACTAATATAAATTAACCTACTCTTATTTCCTTGAGACCAATCCTCGCCACTCAAATGAAAGTAATTATACATCCGTAGACAGACTTCACACCATATAAAGTGCTGAGATTGCCATTAAGTTTACATTGTGTTGTTGGACACTATGAGAAGTCCAACACTGGAGTGCAGTTGAAATTATTGCTGAAGTTCCAGAATTATTGCTAGTAAGTTTCAGAATTCTCTGCTCTTTTCAGAATTTCTCTGCAACTGGAACTGAAGCATTTCTTCAAGGGCAGAGTGTTCAATAGAACTTCAACCCCCAATTATTATGGGAATTAATGTATATTGCATTAAGTAAGTAAGTAAGTAAGTGAGTTTATTGGCCAAGTATTCACATACAAGAATTTGCCTTGGTGCTCTGCCCACAAGTAACAACATGACATACAGTGACAGTTACGAATGACTCAGAAAACACTAAACATTAATAATAATAGAACATTAATGATAAAACACCATTGATCAAGCATGTGATTATTATGGGAATTAATGTTTATTGCACCTTATACCTGTTGCTAGTGCAGGAGCCATTCTTGCTTATGCTAGTTACTGTTAGCATATTTTATTTTGTCTAGATATTTCTTGCAGAATTATTTTGTACACTTGGGGGTGGGATTTTGATACGTAGATGTGCGTAACATACATTGGATGAGGCTAGCAAAACCACAGGAAGTAGTCAGATCGACTTCAGCGAGCAGGAGAGAAGGTATATAGTTTTTTTACCAGTTCAGATAATAAGAGCGGAAAGCTACAATTTGTATAAGAATAAAGAGGTATTCTGGTATTAAGAATAAAGAGGTCTGGTATGTTCACTTATTTGTATTTACAACAATTTCAATGAAACTGGAAATAACGACTGGAAGATTTGTGTTTATCATCGACTGTGCAAATTCATTTCATTCCCCCCTGCCTGCATAGTAATGACAATGGAAAGGTTTGAAATTGCCATTACAGCTAGTAAATTGCTTTTCTCTTCTCCACTCCTGAGGGTTGTGACTAATGACCAATAATTCATAATTACAATCTCAAAATATCCAGTGTGAACTCTGTGCTATGAATGTTGGCAGGATCTTAACTGTGGAATGTGTGGCAGATGAGCATGACCTTGCCCTCAGCTGATGTTCAGGTGTACTTTGAGCATGAGTCAGTGGATAGATTCTGGATTGGCCATTTTGCAGACATTGCAGTTGTAGTTTTTATGTAGGCTCTAAGTCCAGAAGTTAAAATCAGTCAAAAACAATTCCCAGGATGATACATAAAATAGACACAAAATGCTGGAGTAACTCAGCAGATCAGACAGAATCTCTGGAGAAAAGGAATACGTGATGTTTCGGGTCTAGATCAAATACTAAATGGCATAGCTTATAAGGTGAGAGGGCAAAGTTGAAAGGTGATGTGTGGGACTTTTTTACACAGAGATGTGAGAGCCTGCAACAATACTGTTGCAGATGATGGTTGAGGCAGGTACAATAGTGGCATTTAATAGTAAGATTAAACGAGAACTTACCTGTTCGAAGTTTGATCTTTATTTTATGAGGAGTTACGATGAGGGATTATGTGAAGAAGCCCCGCCAGGCGCATGCTCAGCATACTTCAAAGCAGCGGCGTGAAAAACACAGAACCAAGAGACGGAGTAAGATAGTAAGGCTCACAAAGACTAGAACTACCAGATGATCATTTAGATTATGAGGGTCGGGAGCGGAGGGCACGTAATCCCTCATCGTAACTCCTCATAAAATAAAGATTAAACTTTGAACAGGTAAGTTCTCGTTTAATCTTACTATTTTACTTCGGAGTCACGTGAGTGACTACATGAAGATTTTAAAGCTCTGTGATTTTCATGCCGTAGATCATTCCATATGACACACTGCTTCAGTTTACACAGTAGTGAGTAAATAATATATATTGTTTGAAATTATGCAATAAATATTTTAATAATAATAATAAAAAGAAAAGTAATAACCCCTCTATCCCAGGGGAAATAACAACAAATGATATGCAACAAAGCAAACAATTTGAACAGAACCCAACACAGCATGTGCAACCCTGGCACTGTAACAACAGGTTTATCATAAATCTAGAAAAGTTTCTTCTTTAGACCATCCTGCGGTGTCCAGAATTTGGTCGAGCAGCACGTCCTGCACCTTCGCCGCGGACATTGATACCGCCCTTGTGGAGTGAGATCTAAACACACCAGTGTCTACTCCAGTTAATCCAGAACCTGTTTATCCATCTAGAAATAGTTTATACTGTCACGTTTTATATGTTTCTTGTGGGTAATGAACATTGGTGTCTCACAATCTCGGAGACTCTTAATTCAATATTTATTAAGTCAGATGCTTAACCACACACAATATTTAGTTGACAGAGTAGGTCTTAAAGATTACATTGGTTCCAGCCTTTCTTGGCTTGCTTTGCTTACTTAGATCATTGACATAAAACGTTATTTTATCTACAGACAACTGCATACAATCTAACCGCAACATTTGTAATGTTGGTACGCATTGTGCTGATATTAATGGCATGAGCATAACCACTTTAAATATTAACTTCTGAAAAGACAGTGACGTAATTGGAGTCCATTGCCGAAGCAATGTGAGAACTAAACTGACATCCCAGATTTCTGTAAATCTGGGTTTGGTAGGATTTTAATAAAATTCCTCTCATAAATCGGGATATTAACAGATGAGACCCGATAATTGTCGTTCTGAAAATTGTCCTAAATAGGAGGACAAAGCACTCTGAACTCCATTAATGATACTATAACTCAGGTGCAACATAGCAAGGAACTCCAATACATCCGATATGTTTGCAGTATGATAAAATATATCTGACTGTATACAAAAGATTTCCCATTCCTTATATGAGACATATATTGTTTCTTAGTGCTATCTCTCCAAGCTGCAGTTATGACATCCATGGTCCTATCCGACATTCCATCAGAACCTGCAGATTAACAATTAATACGGTCATGTAATGGATGACTTCTGCTGTTACTGGATGTACCAACAATTACTGCACCTGGGATTTGTCATGAATGTCTGAATCATCATTCTGAGCACCAATGGGAACAATGGCTGTGTAGTAATGGTCCCTAGATAAGGGACGTATCAGATATTAACTGATAAGAACAGATACTACACTTGATCTTAGCCAAAAGGCCGAGAAGCAATACCAGTTTGGAACCACCAAACGCTTTCGGCGGATTCTTGCTCTATTTTGGTGACACATTGCCTAATCAGGCAAAATGCAGAAAACATAAAATACTATACTTCCCCAATGTAGCGAGAATGCATCCACCGCTAATGCTCCTGGGTCTGGCTCCCATGAGACACATTTAGACCACTGGAGATTTAATCCAGACACAACAGAATAATATTTGGTACTCATACTGTCTGACAATCTTTTTGAAACTTTTTGAATTTTAACATTCATTCTGTATTGTCATTGAACTTTCGCGATCTGTTGTCTTACCACAATATTGTCTTCTCCCACAGCTGTGGTATTGTCTACTCGTAATTGAACATGTAAGTTCTTTATTGTAGAACAAACAGCTATCTATGCATAAAACGCCCCCAATAACTCCATACCATGTGTTTGGAGAATTAATCGTCTTGGACAGTCCATCGACCACCACAACTGGTGTAGCTGTCCTTGGCTCCCCATCTGAGAGCACTCCCATCAGTCTGTAATACCACTGAAGACTGCTGAACAAGCACATTTTTACTTCTAGTAACTTGTGCAACATTGAGAATCCATCATTGCAATTCAGCTCAACCTTTTTAGTTGGTAACTGCATGGACCTAATCAATGACCTGCACACTTTTACACTTATTCTCTGGTCTTTGCAGACTTTGATCATGTAGAGGTCCCAATTCGACAGCAGGAATGCTGCTATCACTTTACCAGTAACCGTAGCTACTTCTTGGATGGTGGGATAATGTGATTTATTTATTTATTTTAAACAAAAGTTTTACCAAGACAAGTACAGGCATTTGTAACATCCCCAACCTTAATTGTTGGTAAAGTTACAGACATATCAACTGTATTATTGACAAACCCCAAATAATCAATTGTTTGGAATGCCTGTAACTTTCATGTTGTTTGGATGTACAGAACTTTAGCTAAATAGGCTTATGGTTGCTGAACAATTAACATTTACAATTAACATATCCTCTAGATAAGTCATTACAATGTGATTCTGAGCCCTCGTTAACACCAGTGCTGGTTTCAATAATTGTGTGAGCAATCTGAGGGCTGAATTTAACCCATTAGGTAATTCCTTCCCATCCAATTAATTTAAGTACCTGAATAATAAGGCATCTTTTTTAGGTCTAA
The DNA here is from genome assembly GCA_035221665.1 of Okamejei kenojei. Classification (NCBI taxonomy): domain Eukaryota; kingdom Metazoa; phylum Chordata; class Chondrichthyes; order Rajiformes; family Rajidae; genus Okamejei; species Okamejei kenojei. The sequence continues at coordinate 59,871,011 of CM069140.1, read as the reverse complement.
TAATAGCCATATAGCAGCCTTGTGATAATAACTTTGTTTCAGTGTTGAAGTGTACTTTTTTAAATGCCTATACTGAACTATAAATTTAAGTTTGTGAGTCCCAGAATGACTCTGCAACCCCCATACTTGTGTCTGGGATATATTATCTCTACCTGACGAGTTCCTGGTACATTCAAACACCAAGCCGATCAGATTTAATGCAGAATTACAAAACAATTGTAATCTTACAACCAACCAGAGGTTGTTTCCCAGAAATTCCATATGTGATGGAATGATGTTCCTGTACTTCCGTAAATGAATCAGAAGATCTCTTCTCTTAATATAGGGGTTCGTATTCAACCTGTCTGTTTTCTCAAAGCAGGGATGAGAAGTTTTATAAGGCAAATATCCTTAATTGTTTGGGCAGTTTTTCATCAATCATAAATCTGGTTATAGCTTGCCCAAATAATCCTGCCTTTTTTGGATATAATGTTAGCCAAATGCCAATTTTCATCATACAATTGGGTTTGAATATGCATTGCAGAGTAATGCAAGCATGTCTTAAAAGTATTGGATGTTATCGACCCATGTATGTCTTCCCCAAATGCAGTGCTGCCAACTGAATATCAGCTAGAGGACATGCTGGAACACATTTCCTGTCCTCGCATCGTTACACTCATGGGTGCCCAATTACTGGGTTACTGTTGGCGAGGCACAATGGACGGGTGTTTTATATATTTTTATACATTTTTTATTGTTTCAGCCCTAACAGTTTCTTGGAGTAGGTGAGAAACCAAATAATGTTGGCCGCCAGGTTCATCCATAGCCTCACCAGTCCATACCGATATAGCAAACCTTGGTGCTACATCGGGAACACCCGGAGCTTTTCTATTGTGCTCTGGTGTATACACATAAGTAGGGACACCAGCTTCAGGGTCAGTTTCATCCTGCCCTGGTACTCCCGAGTCTTGCTCTAGGGAGACTTCATCCAGACCTATACAAGGCACTGGTGAATGAGGTTCTCATTCTTTATAGGCACCATACTTAGTGTATGGAAACTCCTTCGGAGCCTGCCTTAGAATCTCATGGGTCTTAGAACCCTTAATTGTTTAGAGGTTTGAGCATTTTATCTTGCTCTAAGTACTTCATCCAGACCTATGCAAGGCACTGGTGAATGAGATTCTCATTTTTTATAGGCACCATACTCAGTGTATGGAAACTCCTTCGGAGCCTGCCTTAGAATCTCATGGGTCTTTAGAACCCTTGACTGATTAGAGTTTGGAGCATTTTACCTTGCTCTAGGGATCTCATCCAGACCTAACCAAGGTACTGGAGAATCAGAATCCCATTTTCATAGGCACCATACTCAGCGTATGGAAACTCCTTCGGAGCCTGCCTTACAGGAAGACATACATGGGTCTTAGAACCATTGACTAAGTCAAGTGTGGAGCATTTTCTCCATTTCCAGCCTCCCCCACATTCTTGTCCTCCCTTGGAGGAGAGTTACTTTTTTACTATTATGTTCAGCATAGACATTGTGGGCTGTGCCATACTGTTCTATATTCTAAAATCATTTTCCAAAATATTACATTTCAATGATCTGTATTACTTAATGTTGTCTCTTCTGCTGTGGAATTCTTGAACATGTAAATACAAGCACCTAAATCCAATATTAGTGTTTACTTAGTGATCTCTAAATCAGAAACGCACAAAAATGGCACATGCAGGAAATCTGAAGTCAAAAACAAGAAGTGCTGGAAATACCTAGCAGGTCAGGCAATGTCTATGGAGGGTAAAGGGCCTGTCCCACTTGTGAGTTCTGGCGAGTTTGCCCTCGACTCATACTCGCAGCATGGTCGACACAAGGTCATAGGAGGTTTTCGTAAATCTCCTTCATGATCAAGAGTGGTCTCCGCGTACTCGAGGCTTCAGCTAGGTCGCGGTGGTTTTTTCAATATAAAAAATTCCCATGAGTAAAAAAAGGCTGCCATGGAAAAAAATCGATATTTTTTTACTCGTAGGTTTAGTCGTAGTAGGTCGTAGTAGGTCGGCATGTTAGTCGTAGGTAATCGAGGGTAGTCGAAGGTAGTCTTCATCATGGTCGAAGGGAGGTTGAAGGAGATCGAAGGAGGTCGTCTTCACTCTCCACTATTTCGGAAGTTAGTCGTAGCTAGTCGAAGCTGGTCTTCAACATAGTCGAAGGAGGTCTTCAACATGTCATTTTTTCAAACTCTTCTAAACTCGCCATTTAGGTCACCCAAGTGGGACAGCCCCTTTAAACAGTGAATGCCTCAGATCAATGACCATTCATCAGAAGTACTTTAAACACAGGTCAAAGAACAGGATCCCCACTGGGCATTTCACACAATAAATCAACTTAATTTCTCCCTTCTTGGATGACTTCTTTTTTGTGCAATCTTTTCTTTCATTATTGTTGAAATCATTTACAAAGTGCTTGGTTTATGTTCTCTGAAGGGAGCCTCTAAAGATTGCGCAATCTCAATCAAAATATAATATTTCTTTTAGACTGTAAGAATCCAGCATAAATTCAAATGAAATACTTAAGAGATCAGAATCAATTACATGTCTGATTTTGTTTAGAGATACAGCACGGAAATGGATCCTTCGGCCCACTGAGTCCACGCCGACCAGTGATCTCCGCACATTAGCACTATCCTACACACACACACGCACACGCACACGCACACACACACACACACACACACACACACACACACACACACACACACACACACACACACACACACACACACACTATGAACAATTTACAATTTGACCGAAGCCAATTAACTTACAAACCTGCACATCTTTGGAGTGCAAACCGGAGCATCCAGGGAAAACCCATGTGGTTACGGGGAGAACGTACAAACTCCTCACACACTGTTATATGGTTATATGGTTATATGGTTAGTACCCATCGGCAGGATCGAGACAGCATGCAAGGCAGCAACTCTACTGCAGCCCCACCGTGCTGCCCCACATCTCATAAATAATTATAATATTTGACTATGCACCAGAAGCATGTTACCTGGTTAGATTTGACGCTCTTTGACTTTCATCTGCTCCTTTTAAGTGGATAATGTGTCTTGCCCACTAATTCAGTATATGGGGGTAACTAATACGGAATTGGGCCATAGCCTTAGTTGCATAGACCTTTGCCTGAACCCATTTCAATCATCATCTGTGTTCTCAAGTTTAATAACCTTTGCTTTGTTTATAAGTGATGTCAAATCTTGTTTTGGTTACTTGTCATCACATGATCTGACATTTCATCTATCTCCTTGAGAGATTACTGTTCATAAAGTAATAAAACTAAAGTCCTTCATTATTTGCTATATGAGCACAGACATGGTTCGTTGCTTCAACAAACCGCACCAGGCTTGGAACTGTAACAGAACCGATGGCTTAAACCTTTTTCTAAAACTTAAATTGTGTATTTTGTAGACAGGTGCAAGCAAGTGAGTGAAGACATTCATCTGACTGCTCGAAGTCTGGCTGATTCACCCTCAAAACCCTTGAGAAGATGGAAGGTGAGTAACTGAATCAGACCATTAATTTAAAATAATTCAATTCTCTGCAGGCTGTGTTGTAATAATGCTTTGAAATCTGTGAATGTCTATACTGTCCATTTACCCACCCAAACCAGAACTCCAGCATTTACCCACTATACCGAAGTTTATTGATTCTCAATTTATTGAACTTCCAAAATCTTCTGTATGCAATCCCACCTTGTGTCTTCATTAGCAGTGGTGCAGTTACCTGTTACTTTTAGACAGACTGCATATCTCTTTTGTCTAAGGTGCTTAATGTAGTCATTTAGACAATATAATAACTCAGCCTCAAACTAGTGTAAAATTCCAACTGATTCTGTTTGTTTGTGATGGTTTATGTTGAAAGGGAGATTGTTTGCATTTCTTTGGTGCCTTTCCAAATTGTCTTGAACTTGGCCTTTAGGAATAAGCATCCCAATTTAAAGCTGGGTCATAGTTCTGAAGACTGTCACAACAGTCCTGGGATGTCAGGACTGTCTTATGAAGAAAGACTGGATGGACTCGGTTTATACTCTCTGGAATTTAGGAGATTGAGAGGGGATCTTATAGAAACTTACAAAATTCTTAAGGGGTTGGACAGGCTAGATGCAGGAAGATTGTTCCCGATGTTGGGGAAGTCCAGGACAAGGGGTCACAGCTTAAGGATAAGGGGGAAATCCTTTAAGACCGAGATGAGAAAGACTTTTTTCACACAGAGAGTGGTGAGTCTCTGGAACTCTCTGCCACAGAGGGTAGTTGAGGCCAGTTCATTGGCTATATTTAAGAGTGAGTTGGATGTGGCCCTTGTGGCTAAGGGGATCAGAGGGTATGGAGAGAAGGCAGGTACGGGATACTGAGTTGGATGATCAGCCATGATCATATTGAATGGCGGTGCAGGCTCGAAGGGCTGAATGGCCTACTCCTGCACCTAATTTCTATGTTTCTATGTTTCTATAACAGAGCCAATGAGAAATTGTTTAATCTGATTTTGTCTTTGTTATTTATTTTGGCTCTTGTCTTGAAGGCTACTTCCTGGACCCTGGCCATCATTCTGTCCTTGGTTGTTAGTACAATCGCTTCTTCCCAAGAGGAGAACAGGCTTCCAGAATATCATCCGCGCTCCAGAAAGATACTAGTCCAGGACAAGAGTAGCACTTCAATGGAGAGCCAAGCAACGCCCAAGAGTAAGACTGAAGAGAGAAGGGAATTGCCAACACAATCAGTCTGGGCTACTGATTACTGTAAGTACAGCATATTACTGATTCAACAGTTATGAGGAATTTAAAATATTAATAAGGAAGTAGCTTTTTGAGAAAACAGATTAATTTATTTAACCCAATTTTGAATTCTCTTAGATTTATTGGTGCAGTATTAGAGTTGCTGCCTTACAGTGCCAGATACCTGGGTTTGACCCAGACTATGAGTGTTGTCTGTACGGAGTTTGTATGTTCTCCTTGTGACAGTGTGGGGTTTTTTTTCCGGGTGCTCTTGTTTCCTCCCACACTCCAAAGAAGTACAGGTTTGTAGGTCAATTGGCTTCAGTAAAATTGTAAATTGTCCCTAGTGTGCTAGGTTAGTGTGCTAAGTGGGCTGAAGGGCCTATTTTCACGTTGTATCTTTAACATCTAAAGTCTACATTGCATTTCCTAAGAGAGAGCACCAATAAAATTGTTTACTTTCACTCAGCATGAACTACCCTTCATCCAAACTGTCTTGAATTGGCAACTCAGTCATGGTTTAGAAATAAATTCTTGCCTTTCATCAATCGTGGTGGATCATCAAGCATTTCCACATCAGGTGTGGCAGGGGTTACTGTAGGAAAAGAGCCCTGCTTTGCTCAATGATCATTTCTTCACCATTAAAGGGGTAATACAGTTATACTCCATTAATCTGACGCACTTGGGACTTTGGTAGTGCCGGACTGGCAGATTTTCCAAACTATTGGTTATTATTCTTATTAATACTCTAATAACCTATTAATTAACTTTTTGTGACAATATGTAGTGTAATACATTTTTCAGCAAACCTGGTAAATTTGAGTGGTGTAAGGGAACCAGAGCCCCTTTGAGTTTTAAGGGAGTACAGGAACAGCACACACAAAGCAAAATGTGGAACCATCATAATTTCGGAATAATTGGGTGGTAGATTTTATATATATAAACATTCACTTTTAATTTTGCAGAATATGATAAACTCTCTGTATAAATGTGTTACTCACTATCGGGGACTAGTGAGCTCACCCAATGATTTGGAGCTAGGTTAACCCCAATTACAATGCATTTTAGTTAAGTTCTGTGTAATGAGAAGAGAGAATGTTCAAAATCTGCTAGATCAAGTAAGGCATGAGAATATTTTGAATTGTCCAATACTGAATTATTAATGTATTCATCGGTGACTGGAGTCTTATTTACCAAAACTGTTTTTTTTTTAAATTCAATAACTTTTTTTGTACTTTCCTAAGATGGCAGAAGTAGTCTTAACTTAGTTTGTAATGCTCATACCACACCATAAAGATCAATGCATCTGTAGAGGAAAGACAGTTCAGTACATTATCCCAAAATATGAAGCTATTTGTAAGTATTTTATCTTGGGAGGTAGATTTCAATCAAACTAGAGTAAATAATTTTGTAGTCCCATTAGACGAGAAAGAAACATTGCAGCACAGTAGTGCAGCTGGTGGAGTTACTGCCTCATAGTGCCAAAGACCCAGGTTTGATTCTGATATTGGATATGGTCTGTGTGGAGCTTGCACGTTGTCCCTATGACTGCGCGGGTTTCCTCCCAGTGCTCTGGTTTCCTCCATCATCACAAAGATATGCGGTTCAGTAGGTTAACTGTAAATTGCATTAGTGTACAGGGAATGGATGCGAAAGTGGATTAACAGAAATAATGTGCGTGGGTGATCGATGCTCAGCCTGGACTTGGAGGACAGAGGGGCCCGTTTCCATGCTGTATCTCAAAAAGAAAATTTGAGGGTGTTTAACACAAAATTCTGAGGTCTTGTCCCTCCTGTAATATACAAGTTGGATCCCTGAGCCAGAAGGTTCACTTTGGATCCAAAGTGATCAGATCATGCACCATGTGGATTCTCCCCATTACCACAGGCAATTGGAACTGGTGACCTAGCCATGATTTGCCAACTCCTCCTCCACACAAAGCTTGCCTATAACTGGTCCCAGGAGCATGTTTGGGAATGTCTCATGCTCAGGTTGGACTGGGCCAGCTATTTGGCAACCTGTAGCCTTTTAGCATATATTGCAACACTTTCTTCATCAGATCTACAAAGGTTTTGGCTTGTGCATGCCACTGCTCAGTCAAGATGAGAAATTATTAAAATGTTAAGAAAATCATAGCGTTACCAATGGAGGTAGAGAGTAATGTGTAACTGTATAGCAGAATACATTACATAATGGGTACGTATGATGGACAGGAGAGAAAATGGATGGGTGCATTGTATCTGCTAGCATGAGTTAAGATAGTAAGATTAAATGAGAACTTACCAGTTTGAAGTTTGATCTTTATTTTATGAGGAGTTACGATGAGGGATTACGTGAAGACCCCGCCAGCACGCATGCGCGACATTCTTCAAAGCAGTGGTGTGAAATCACAGATACCAGAGTAGACAAATATAGTAAGATAATATAGTAACATAATATAGTAAGATAAGAGAGAACTTCCATACCAGTTGAACTTTATAATAGAGGGTTTTGGGAGCGGAGGGCACGTAATCCCTCATCGTACTCCTCATAAAATAAAGATCAAACTGGTATGTTCTCATTTAATCTTACTATTTTACTTCGGAGTCACGTGAGTGGCTGCGTGAAGATTTCAAAGCTCTGTGATTTCATGCCCTGGAACGAGTCCATGCTCACACACTGCCATTCTGGGAAGGAGGATGAACGTATTTCGCACACGACACTGTGCTGAAAACAAGAAAGGTATTATTCATACCTAAAATAATATGCCTCACATTGGGTAATTTATTTTACAGAACTTAAATTTTCCCTGCAAACGTCTCAGGAGCTGCCATGGGTTTATTATAAAGTGTTGAAATTTGTTCATTGCTCCAACCCGCTCTGGCAAGGATGTGGTCCATAAGAACTCCCATCATCCTAGCGTCCGATGTAGATACAGCCCTGGTGGAGTGAGATTCGAAAACATTAGTATCCACCGCTGCACGTAATACCACCCTAACCATCTGGATATGGTTTGCACTGTGACCTTAGGTGAGGGCGTTTATGGCTTATGATAAAAGCTCTGTTCATGCCCCTAAGTGTCTTGGTGACTCTATATATTGCAAAATATGTGTCACTATGCAGGGCCGACTATCTGCAGGATAGGCCAGAACTTTAATATTGGCCAGAGGAACCGGGTCGGTCTTGTTTAAGTACCCCTGTATGGAGCAGGTTATCTGCCATTTGTGACATACATGACGTCCTATGCTAGCTTGTGTAAGGACTGGACCCGTTGTGCTGATCCAAGTGCCATAATCATTCCCAACTAGGATATTAGTTTGTCCAGAGCGAGCCCCGATATGGGTGTCCATCCTCATAACATGGTTTATACTATACCTATGCCCCATGAATGGGTGTATCTGGGCCTGGGGGGGATAGAGTAAAAATACCCCTCATTCGTTTAGGTACTTGTGGGTGTGATCCTATAGCCAGGTGATCACTCCCTCTGCCCAGATATTAGATAGGGCACTCCTTGCACAATAATGGCACTGTAACTCAATCCTTCATCGAAATGAAGGGTGGCCAGAACTCCAGCACTTCAGTGTTGGTGGCTGAGTCATATGTAGTGTTCATCCTGGTGCAGAACACTTCCCATTTCCTGACATATGTCAGGTACTGTCTTCTCGTGGACTCCCTGCACGACGCTGAGATGGCATTGATCGTCCTGTCGGAGAGTCCGTATCCCAGAAATGGCCTGTTCAGAATCTGCAAATCAACAAGTTCATACGGTCATGGCACGGATAACTTTCCCCTGTCACGGGGTGTACCAACAAACTTGGCCGTTGTTGATCCAGATGCAGGGTTCTGAGGCCATCTTTGTACTGTTGGGAACCATGGTACCCGTTGCGGAGTCTTGTTTAATTTTTGTAAGACCCGCCTGATGAGGCAGAAGGGGGAAATGCATAGCAAAACAAATCCCCCCCCCCCAATGCAGCGAGAAAGCGTCCATCGCTGCTGCCCCTGGGTCTGGTTCCCAAGCAACATATGTTGGTAGTTGGTGAATTAGTCTGGATGGAAAAAGGTCGATATCTGGTGTCCCATACCATTCTATAATATCTGTAAACACTTTCCGATCCAACATCCATTTATGTTGTCGTTGAATTTACGTGACCTGGTGTCTGCCACTGTATTTAGCTTACCTGGAAGGTAAGTGGTTGAGATCCAAATCTCTCTCCCAGATACCAGTGCCAGATATTATTAGCCAATTCATCACATGATATCGACTTTATGTCACCCATATGATTATATATAGGCCACCACTGTGGTATTATCAAGTTGTACCGTACATGCAACTGGTGCATATCTGTGCAGTAGGCCCTGAGTCCATGAAATGCTCCCAGCATTTCTAGATAATTAATCCCTAGTGCTTTAAACAGGGTTAATTTTTGTGCACTTCATCTGCCACCACAAGTTGTGGTGGTATTAGTTGCTCCCCAACCTTTAGCACTGGCATCAGTCTGTAATGTATCCTAGGGATATATGATAGTGATGGGGTTAGAACAATGCTGAGCATTTCTATCCACCAGTTTAATTCTGATTTTGCTTTCCCTGGTAGTTTCATAGGCCTATCGAAATGGCCTGCATGATTTTTGAGAGCTAAAATTTTGCTCTTACAGGTTTTAATAATGGAGTGGTCCAAATTGTGCTGCTGGGAACGCAGCCACCAATTTCCCAATCACTCTGGCTCCTTGCCGAATGGATGATTCCCTGATGCCATTGAGGCTTTTGCATACTCCCATCAAGTCTGTCACTTTGTTTGGTGGCAAGGTGATGGACATATGAACAGAGTCAATAGTGAACCCCAAATAATCCATGGTAGTGGAGGGTTCCAATTTTGATTTATCTGGATGTATGTTAAACCCCAGCGTTTGAAAAAGATGTTTTGTGGCTGATACTGCCAATGTAGCCATCACCAAATTCTCACCTATAATGAGAATATCATCAAGGGAAGCCATAACGATATGGTTATGTTTCCTTAAGTATGCTAAAGCTGGTTTGAATAATTTTGTAACAGCCTGGGTGCTGATGACAACCCATTGGGTAAGGCCTTATACTGCCATAGCTGTCCCATCCAGATACATTTCAGGTATTTACGATGATCCTTGTCTGTGACAAATGTGTCCATTTTGAAATGGGCATACTGAATGGAAGTATTTAGTTTGGTCAAATCTATAATGATGCGACAACCGCCATCTTTTTTTTTTTTGTAAATATATTTGATACGAACTCTTGAAATTCTCTGATTGTCTTCTCAATTACCTCTTTTGTGTTTAGTATTAACAGTTCAGCATGGCCTGCTGTTCTCTCTTTTTGTGAAGTATGAACTTCCTGCTAGGCGTATGCTGAACTGGGACGGGGAGTTCGTATACAAATTCAATTTTGTAACTCTGAATACTTCCGAGTATGTAAAAGATCAGAGGTAAAAGTGCAGCACACATGATGAAACAAGTGCAACCATCCACCAACTTTTGATGAATTGGACATGCAATGTTTTTGAGGCAACCAGACCCACCTACCTCCATGGTTACCGCCGGTGTTGTGTGGGTTGTCTCTGCACTTGTTTCTTCTGGTATTGTGTTGCTGCGTTGTGGGGTTGGCGCATTTTCCATGAAGGTCGGGCTGGGCCATGGTCTGAAAGACCGCTGTGCAGGTGGGCCGGCCTTCGAGCTTTCACCACCAGATGGTCTTCCATAGTACCGATGTCTGGTGGGTGTGTAGGGGTGCTGCCGCTGCTGATAGTGGGTTTTAGAGGTGTTTGGCACCTTGATCAGGCCTATAGCCTTGGCTTCCTCATCCTGGTCTTTCACCTGCTTCGGGAGGTGTCTCCAACAGCAATTTTGGCGGCTGTGTGCGGCTGGTCTTGCATAATCCCGCACTTCTTGATGATGCTCTTCCTGTAACTGTTAATCTCGAACTGAATAGTACACAGTCTGCTAGAGTATCTCGTAGCTCTTCAGGCAAATCAACCCCATCAGTTGTCATGGTACTGCTGTGATTTCAGCAGCCAGCAGTTTTCTCTGGAGCTTCACCTCCTGGCTCCTTATAGATGGGCTCCCGTTGCCCCAGATGGGGTTGTAGACTGCTGGTATTTTAAGCGAATACAGTTCTCTGGAGTGAAGTATTTCCCAGCCGTAGAGTTAATGGCTTGCTCCTGTAGCTGGTTTGTAGCCATGTATTCACAGTCCTTCCTGAGTTGTTACAGCATGTTTTCCCATGCCCCACAATTCTTCTGCTGTTCTCTCTTCTGGCACCCCTCCACAGTTGACTGTTCAGCCATTGCCCCTTCTTCAGGGTCAGCCCAGCTCTGACCCCCTAATGCTCCCCTCCGAAGAGGGTGAGACATTTGGCAGTCCTTGAAAGGATCCTGCCCTGGGTCTGCGAGGAGACCCACTGTGACTCTGCCCCTGCTTAAGCAGGTCACGCTGGAGCACTGCTCCCCATCCGCTCCTGCGGGAAAGACGCCCCCCGTCGCTATCCGGGAACGGTTGTCTTCAGGTCTGGATCCAGCCGAGTCAACGGTCCTGTCCGACTTCTGGGTGGTTAGCTGCCGACCGCGGCGCACCTGCGGTCTGTAGCGGCGAGAAGTCGGGAGCTGCTGGCAGCACCTGCAGCTCTAGAGAGACGGCACGCTGCTGTTTCCACAGCAGCGGTATTAGCCGCTGCTCTCTCTTACGCGACTCCATGGTGCTTCCTCCTCTGAAAAAGAAAATACACCGAGTCGCCACGCTCACCAGAAAAGGTAAGACTTACCTTCAGTAATTTTTGAAAACTTACGCTGGAGGAGCAGCGCTCCTCCCGACTGTCGCTTCTGCAATGCGTTCGACGATATGTCGCGCATGCGTGCTGGCGGGGTCTTCACGTAGTCACTCATGTGACTCCGAAGTAAAATCAAGCCTTTAGTATTGTGAAATCAAAAATATTAACAATGGAAGTAGAAATAATAGGTAAATTAATTATGTTTGATTGGTTTAAAACCAGGTTATTGTACAGACAGTTAACTGATATAGGGTCAGAGAGTTATAAAGTGAAACCCCTGTCTCACTGTGCGTGTTGGCCCACGAGTGACCCCGAGTTTTCACTCGTGGTGATCACGTAGCGGGAACGTCGGAACTCGCACGAGCAACTTATCGACTCGTGGCGCTAACGGCAGGTACTCGGGAAACTTGTTAACTCGTGAAAAAAATCAAACATGTTTGATTTTTTCCACGAGTCAAATTAACTGTTCAAGTTAAAAATGGAAACATTTAAACTCGTTGTAATAACGTAGTGGCCCCGTGCGTTTATCTTAGTGTCTCGTGAGTCTACCGTGGAACTTTAATAATCTGTTCTTTTGCTCGAGTAAAGACTGAACCAAAGATAGACACAAAATGCTGGAGTAACCCAGGCAGCATCTCTGGAGAGAAGGAATGGAGTCGAGACCCTTCTTCAGACTTACCCGAAATGCCATCCATTCCTTCGCTCCAGAGATGCAGCCTGTCCCGCCGAGTTACTCCAGCATTTTGTGTCTATCTTCGGCCTTTCTGCCACTGTCCTTTATTACTGAGGCGCCTGCCCCGTGGCTTCACTCTGTCTCAATGAACGGCTTAGGACACGGTTAAAGACCTGCCGAAGGGGCAAGTCTGGGGTGGTGGGTGGGATGTGTCCACGTGTGATGCTCCATCCACCCCCCCGGGTGCCGAGAGTGTGGGATTGGGAAGGAACTGCAGGTGCTGGTTCACACCGGCGATAGACACACACAATGCTGGAGTAACTCCGAGGACAGGCAGCATCTCTGGAGAGATGGGATGGGTGAGATTTCGGGTCGAGACCTTACTTCAGACTTCTCCAGAGATCCCGCTGAGTTTACACCAGTAGTTGGTGTCTATCCCGGTGGCGGGAGCCGGACTTGGCCGACCCGCCGCCTCTACTTGCCGTCAGTCCGGTGATCATCGCCCTCCGCCCGGGATGCAGCGGAGGTTTGCACCCGGTGAGTTGTCCAGCGCTCACGGTGGACGAGGGAGGACAGCAATAGGCCAGGTGAATGAATACAGCACATAAATGAGTCGACCTTTAATATTTTTTGATTTTATGTTTAATTTACAAGCTGCTTCAAGCGAGGCAAGTTTTATTTTCAGTCCGAAGAAGGGTCTCGACCCGAAACGTCACCCATTCAACGAAAAAGCTGGAGTAACTCAGCGGGTCAGGCAGCAACTCTGGAGAGAAGGAATAGGTGACTTTTCGGGTCGAGATCCTTCTTCAGAAGACGAGCCCTTATCCAAAATGTCACCTTCTCCAGAGATGTTACCTGGCCCGCGTTACGCCAGCTTGTTGCGTCTGCCTTCCGTTTCTGCCCCTAAAGCCTTGGGATCGTTACCCTTTGTGTTGGCGTGGAGGGGGAGGGGCTATTGTGCTGCTTGAATGCCCCCTGCTATCATAGGACAGGGAAACACAGCGGCTTTTGAGGCTGGTGGGCAATCACTACCAAAGTGTCTGCCTGCAGTCAGCACTCCTCTCCTACACATGTCTCCCGCGCTAACCATCCCGCAGAGAATGATCTTCATCACCGAGGTCCCAAGCTAGTCTTCAGCTCATTAAAGAGCTCAGGTGAAATTCGGAGGAAATTTTTAAATGCTGATTTGTCCTCTTGGCACAGCACTTTAAGCAGATTTTCATATTGTCCAAAGCGAGATCTCCTTTCAAAGAGGGCTTCACCCACTGAGATCTCTTCTTAATTTTCCTCTTTACTCTTACTCTCTCCCTTCTGCTGTCATTTAACAAGCGAGTTGCATCAGATTTTGGGCTACTGCATACAGCGCTTGAACAAAAAACAGCAACACCCTGCTCTCAAATTGCCTTGTTGCAGACATGTTACCAAATGAGCCAATTTAACCAAGGGACGATTTTTATAGTGTGTGAATAAAAGATCATGACGAGTTTTCAACACATCATGTTGCCTCTCTGTGTGTGTGTGTGTGTGTTTGTGTGTGTGTATCTGTGTGTATCTGTGTGTGTGTCTGCTGTCGGGTCCCGGCGGCCGCTCAATGTCAGTCACCCGAGCTGCTTCCTTCCTCTGAAGTGGCGGCCAGTCCTGCTGTCTGTGTGTATCTGTGTGTGTGTGTGTGTGTGTGTGTGTGTGTGTGTGTGTGTGTGTGTGTGTGTGTGTCTCTGTCTGTCTGTGTGTATCTGTGTGTGTGTGTGTGTGTGTGTGTGTGTGTCTCTCTCTCTCTCCCTCTCTGTCTATCTGTGTGTATCTGTGTGTGTGTCTGATGTCGGTCCCGGCGGCCGCTCAAAGTCACCCGAGCTGCTTCCTTCCTCTGAAGTGGTGGCCAGTCCTGCTGTCTGTGTGTGTGTGTGTGTGTGTGTGTGTGTGTGTGTGTGTGTGTGTGTGTGTGTGTCTCTCTCTCTCCCTCTCTTCTATCTGTGTGTATCTGTGTGTGTGTGTGTGTGTGTGTGTGTGTGTCTCTCTCTCTCCCTCTCTGTCTATCTGTGTGTATGTCTGATGTCGGGTCCCGCGGCCGCTCAAAGTCACCCGAGCTGCTTCCTTCCTCTGAAGTGGCGGCCAGTCCTGCTGTCTGTGTGTATCTGTGTGTGTGTGTGTGTGTGTGTGTGTGTGTGTGTGTGTGTGTGTGTGTTGTGTGTGTGTGGTGTGTGTCTCTCTCTCTCTCTCTCTCCCTCTCTGTCTATCTGTTTGTATCTGTGTGTGTGTCTGATGTCGGGTCCCGGCGGCCGCTCAAAGTCACCCGAGCTGCTTCCTTCCTCTGAAGTGGCGGCCAGTCCTGCTGTCTGTGTGTATCTCTCTCTGTGTGTGTGTGTGTGTGTGTGTGTGTGTGTGTGTGTGTGTGTCTGCTGTCGGGTCCCGGCGGCCGCTCAATGTCAGTCACCCGAGCTGCTTCCTTTTTTAAAATTATTTAAAATAGAGATCCATTGCAAAAAAGTATTTAAAAACATAAAACAACAAGAAATGCTTGGTTACTGGAGGATGCGCATTTTCCCATTGTAGGTCATATCAATAGATGCCGCCGCGCTGAAATAACTCAAAACCACAGGATGGAGATGTATTTTAACATTGTTGCTTTATTAAAACATACCTTCATTCACGGTTGGCTCAAGAGTAACGGGAGAGGAACTTGGTAACTCGGGACAGGAACTAGGAACATCGCAGCAATGACATACCCGTGGAACTCGGTTACACACTTGATCATAAACTTGCAGTCTCGTGCACAGCCACGAGTCTGTCACTCGGGGTACCTCGTGGGTCAACTCGCACAGTGAGACAGGGCCATATAAAGTGATACAGTGTGGGAACAGGCCCTTCGGTCCAACTTGCCCACACCAGTCAACATGTCTACACCAGTCCCACCTGCCAGTGTCCTATAGTCCATATCGCTCCAAACCTGTTCTATCCATGTACCTGTCTAACTGTGTCTTAAGTTTTGGGATAATCCCTGCCTCAACTATCTCCTCTGGCAGCATGTTCCATGCATCCACCACCCTTTGTGTGAAAAAGGTACCACTCAGATTCCTATTAAATCTTTTCTTCTTCACGTTAAATCTATGTCCTCTGGTCCTCGATTCACCCAGTCTGGGCAAGAGACTGTGCATCTACCCGATCTATTCCTCTCATGATTTCATACACCTCAATAAGATCACCCCTCATCCTCCTGCGCTCCAAGGAATAGAAACCCAGCCTACTCAACCTCTCCCTATACCTCAGACTCTCTAGCTCTGGCAACATCCTTGTAAATCTTCTCTGTACCATTTCCAGGTTGACAACATCTTCTGATAACATGGTCCCCAGAACTGAACACAATATTCTAAATGCGGTCTCACCAACGTCTTATACAACTGCAACATGACCTCCCAACTTCTATACTCAATACTCTGACTGATGAAGGACAATATGTCAAACGCCTTTTTGACCGTCCTATCTACCTGCGACTCCACATTTAAGGTCTTTCAATTTTGACAATATTTTAAGAAGTCCAATGGTCTAGTTTTCATTCATAGAAACATAGAAAATAGGTGCAGGAGTAAGCCATTCGGCCTTTCAAGCCAGCACCACCATTCAATATTATTATGGGTGATCATCCAAAATCAGTATACTGTTCCTGCTTTCTCCCCATATGCCTTGATTCAATTAGCCCTAAGAACTCTATCTAACTCTTGAAAACATCTAGTGTATTGGCCTCCACTGCCTTCTGTGGCAGAGAATTCAACAGATTCACAACTCTGGGGAAAAATGTTTTCTGCACATCAGTCCTAAATGGCCTACCCCTTGTTTTTACACTGTGACCCCTGGTTCTGGAACATCGGGAACATTTTTCCTACATCTAGCCTGTCCACTCCCTTAAGAATTGTATATGTTTCTATGAGATCCTCTCTCATCCTTCTAAATTGCAGTGAATATAAGCCTAGTCGATCCATTCTTTCATCGTATGTCAGTCTCGCCATTCTGGGAATTAACCTGGTGAACCTACGCTGTACTCCCTCAGGACTTTCATATGAGGAAAGAATGATGCAACAAGATCTGGGTGTCATGGTACACCAATTATTGAAGGTAGGCATGCAGGTGCAGCAGGCAGTGAAGAAAGCAAATGGTATGTTGGCATTCATAGCGAAAGGATTTGACTATAGGAGCAGGGAGGTTCTACTGCAGTTGTACAGGGTTTTGGTGAGACCACACCTGGAGTATTGCGTACAGTTTAGGTCTCCAAATCTGAGAAAAGACATTCTTGCCATAGAGAACGTTCACCAGACTGATTCCTGGGATGTCAGGACTTTCATATGAGGAAAGACTGGATAGACTTGGCTTGTACTCGCTAGAATTTAGAAGACTGAGGGGGGATCTTATGGAAACTTACAAAATTCTTAAGGGGTTGGATAGGCTAGATGCAGGAAGATTGTTCCTGATGTTGGGGAGGTCCAGAACAAGGGGTCACAGTCTAAGGATAAGGGGGAATTCCTTTAGGACCGAGATGAGGAAAACATTTTTCACACAGAGAGTGGTGGGTCTCTGGAATTCGCTGCCACAGAAGGTAGTTGAGGCCAGTTCATTGGCTATATTTAAGAGGGAGTTAGATGTGGCCCTTGTGGCTAAAGGGATCAGGGGGTATGGAGAGAAGGCAGGTACAGGATACTGAGTTGGATGATCAGCCATGATCATATTGAATGGCGATGCAGGCTCGAAGGGCCGAATGGCCTACTCCTGCACCTATTTTCTATGTTTCTATGTTTCTAATAGCAAGAATGACCTTCCTCAAATTAGGAGACCAAAACTGCACACAATACTCCAGGTGTGGTCTCACCAGGGGCCTGTACAACTGCGGTAGGACCTCCTTACTCCTATACTCAAATCCTCTCGCTATGAAGGCCAACGTGCCATTTGCTTTCTTCACTGCCTGCTGTACCTGCATGCTTACTTTCAGTGACTGATGCACAAGGACACCCAAGTCACATTGCATCTCCCCTTTTCTTAACCTGATACCATTCAGATAATGTGTAAGAAGAAACTGCAGATGCTGTTTTCAACTGAAGATAGGCACAAAAAGCTGGAGTAACTCAGCGGGACAGGCAGCATCTCTGGATAGAAGGAATGGGTGATGTTTCAAGTTGAGACCCTTCTTCAGACTGATTAGGGATAAGGGAAACGAGCTAGACAGTGATGTGGAGAGATAAAGAACAATGAATGAAAGATATGCAAAAATGTAACGATGATAAAGGAAACGGGCCATTGTTAGCTGTTGGGGGAGGGATAGAGAGAGCGGGAATGCCGGGGCTAGCTGAAGTGAGAGAAATCAATATTCATACCACTGGGTTGTATGCTGCCCAAGCGAAATATGAGAAGCTGTTCCTCCAATTTGTGTTTAGCCTCCCTCTGACAATGGAGGAGATTTAGGACTGAAAGGAATGGGAAGGAGAATTCAAGTGTCCAGCAACTGGGAGATCAGGTTGGTTCACGCAGGCTGAGCGAAGGTGTTCCATAAAAATATTGGCCAGTCTGCGTTTGGTCTCGCCGATGTATAAGAGTCCACATCTTGAACAACAGATACAGTAGATGAGGTTGGAGGAGGTACAAGTGAACCTCTGCCTAACCTGAAAGGACTGTCAGGGTCCCTGGACAGAGTCGAGGTAGGAGGTATAGGGGCAGGTGTTGCATCTTCTGCGGTTGCATGGGAAAGTACCTAGGAAGGGGATGGTTTGGTAGGAAGGGATGACTTAACGGGGGAACGGTCTCTGCGGAAGGCAGAAAGGGGTTGCAATGGGAAAATGTGGCTAGTGGTGGGATCCTGTTGAAGGTGGCGGAAATTTTGGAGGATAAAATGTTGCATGCGATGGCTGATGAGGTGGTGAACTCTCTGTGGTGGATGTTAAATATGTGTTTATGATGTGTTTTTTTTTTGATTTATTATATGTTACGACTGCAAGGTAACAAATTTTGTTCGGACCGAAAGGTCTGAATGACTATAAAGGAATCTAAAAAAGTAGGGACTTAGGGAACTCTGTCTCTGTTGTGATTAGGGGGAGGGGGAGCAAGGGCAGAGCTGCAGGGCACCAAGGATGCTAATCTGCCTAATCGTTCTTGCCACCAAAGTGGATAACCTCACATTTATCCACATTATACTGCATCTGTCATGCATCTGCTCCCTCACCCAACCTATCCAAGTCAACCTGCAGAATCAGAGCATCGTCCGCGCAGCTCACCCTGCTTCCCAGCTTTGTGTCATCTGCAAACTAGGAGATGTTATATTTAATTCCTTCATCTAAATCGTTAATATATATTGTAAATAACTGGGGTCACAGCACTGAGCCTTGCGGCACCCCACTAGTCACTGCCTGCAATTTTGAAAAGGTCCCGTTAATTCCTGCTCTTTGCTTCCTGTCTGCCAACCAATTCTCTATCCGTCAATACCCTATGCCCAATAGCATGAGCTCTAATTTTGCACACTAATCTCTTGTATGGGACCTTGTCAAAGGCTTTTTTGCAAGTCCAGATACACCACATCTACTGGCTCTCCCTTACCCATTCTACTTGTTCTATCCTCAAAAATTTCCAGAATATTAGTCAAGCAAGATTTCCCCTTCACAAATCCATGCTGACTGACTGACTGATCCTGTCACTGCTTTCCAAATGCACAAATTATTCAAACTGGCAAATTATTATTTTACATGTTCTACAGATGGAGGAGAGTTGAATGATGCAATGTATGAAGGAATTACATGTTGCTAACAGTCACATAGAATCAGAAAGTTCAATATACAAACCTGTATCTAGTATGAGCATTGGGTTAGAGGAAAACAAACCTTTGGTCACTATTTGGGGAATTGACTAGAGCTTATCCAAACACCCAAATGGTTTATGTCACCCTGTCCTCTCAGCCACGATTACACAAACCTGATTACAAAACAAATGAAACCAACAAATTATTGAAAAAAAAAAAGATGATTAAAATTAGCAGAAGATTTTGCGGGCTGCAGGATGAATATGCTCTCAATTAGGTCATTAATGTTTAGAACAGCCCATTTGTGATTCTTCTAAACATTTTTGTTTTGTTGACTTTTAAACAACTTGCAAAACAGATCCAGGGAGCCTTCCTATTAAGAGAACGATGTTCTATTTTAATAATTTGTTTAGTTTAGTTTAGTTTAGTTTAGAGATACAGCGTGGAAACAAGCCCTTTTGGCCCACTGGGTCCGCGCCGACCAGCGATCCCCGCACATTAACACTATCCTATACCCACGAGGGGCATTTTTTACATCAAGCCTGTTTTTTACATTAATCTACAAACCTGTACGTCTTTAGAGGAAACCGAAGATATCGGAGAAAACCCATGCATGTCACAGCGAGAATGTACAAACTCCGTACAGACAGCACCCGTAGTCAGGATCGAACCCGGGTCTCCGGTGCTGTATTCGCTGTAAGGCAGCAACTCTACCGCTGCATCACTGTGCCGCCGTAAATTTGTACTGATTTGCTGCAAAACGCTGCATTATCTAAACAAACATGTCTGGGTATTGTGTGACCATGCTGGCAGTTTAGTTTAGTTTACTCTATTATTGTCATGTGTATCAAGGTACAGTGAGAAACCTTTCGATTTGCATGCTTTCTTGTACAAAAAAACTATATGTGCATAAAACCAAGCAGCTCACAGTGCACCGTTGAAAGATAAAAGGGTGCAACGTTTAGTGCAAGATATAACATTGAAGTCTGATAAAGTCCGATTAAAGATAGTTTAAAGGTCTCCAATGAGGTAGATGGGAGGTCAGGACCATACTCTAGCTAATGATAGGCCCATTCAGTTGTCTGATGACAGCGGGGAAGAAGCTGTCCCTGATCTGGTGGTTTGTGTTTTCAAACTTCTGCACCTCTTGCCTGATGGGAGAGAGGCGACGAGGGAGTGGCCGGGGTGATTATGCTGGTGGCCTTGCCGAGGCAGCGTGAAGTGTAGATGGAGTCAATGGAAGGGAGGCTGGTTTGTGTGATTGTCTGGTTTACGTCCACAACTGCAATCCCTTGCAGCCATGGATGGAGCTGTTGCCAAACCAGGCTGTGATGCGTCTCGATAAAATGTTTCCTATGGCTCGTATGTAGAGGTTGGTGAGTGTTGTTGGGGACATGCTGAACATTCTAAGCCTTCTAAGGAAGTAGAGGCGTGGTGCTGTTTCTTGGCCACAACTTTGATGTGGCCAGTCCAGGACAAGTTACCGGTGATATTTATTCCCAGGAACTTGAAGCTTTTGACCATCTCTACTTCGGCACCATTCATGCGTATTTTCCCAGAAGAGGGAAAGTCAAGGTTGTGTACTAATGTGATGTTCTATCTTGTGCAGATGCGACTTCAACTACAGTCAGAGCTGGAGGACATGTCGAGGATCTGCAAAACCGACATCAACGTTCGCCGGGGAGTTCACACCAAGGCACGATACCCTCACGCAGAAACAGAGCGAGAGAGTCCAGCAGAGTGAACAGAGGATGTCAGATTAACAGCCAGACAGTCAAAGTTGGAAACCTGGGGCTTGGGTACGAATCAGAAGAGATTGTACTCTTCAAGTACTGCAGTGGAAGTTGTGCACGCTCACGGACAAACTACGACCTCACATTGTCCAATCTGCTCAAAAGTAAAGAGATCCGTTTAAATAAAAGCGAGAAGCCACCCCGCAGCCCGTGCTGTCGACCGAGCAAGTATGACGATGTAACCTTTCTGGATGTGAAAAACCAGTGGCACACGCTCATGAACTTTTCTGCAGTTGAATGCAAGTGTTTAGGATGATGGATAATATCGAAAAGGAGTACAGTAGCTTTTTGAGGTAAAGGAACAATGTGCCAGAAAAGGCACCAGGGCTGAACAACACTATCTTGATAATAACAAGACGGTGTCTATATTTGGGCATTAAGAGGGATGGGGATAGGTGTGAGATCTGCCCTTCACTTTGAATGAAACAACAGGATTAATTGATTTGAATCAAATGTACCAAAAAAAAACACTTAGCTCTGGCTCGGGCCACTATTTCTGAAGCTGCTTAATCATCCAGGAGTAATCGGATATTGAATTCATTTTTTCAAGCAGAAATTTGGGGCTTTCAGCAGTTTAGGAGTACGTGACACAGTTCCGATGAAAACGTTGCCAAATGTTCTCCTCAATAGGATGACAGGAATGGACCCTTGATTATTTTTGTTGTTGGAAAGAATGTGAAATATGCTAATTGTCTGGAGTTAAATCAACGTAAGCATTTTTTTGTTGGTCGAAGGACATGCAACATTTCAAAACCAAACATATCAATGTTGAGCTTTCCAAAAGGATTATGCAAAGGCGCATTAATGACTTGTGGAAGTTGTAAAGTGTTTCTCAAGAAGCAAAACAGAATTATCCTCAAGGAATGGATATTTTTATAACAAATATCTTATAGTCAAAAACGCTCATAAAGTAATCCCGAAGATGGAGCTGGGGAAATGGCACTCAACTTTACCTGCAATGTACAAAATGACTTTAGCAAAATGAACGCCCAACACTTTGCTTAAGGGAAAGCATCAAGTGTTGTAAAAGGCAAAAGCACAGTTACCTTGATAAATTTGAGCTAACTTCTAAAGGAATGACTCTGTGAAATTCTCAAGGTTCTTACTGAGGAAATCGTGTGAAATTGTAAAATAAAGCATAGGGAGTTTATAGAAAGGAGTGAATGGTACTATTTCAAAGGAACAGAAAATGTTCCTGAACACTGATTTCATCACCGCATCCCCCAACACTCTTCTTTTATTGTGCATCTTGGATTCAGCTCCAGTGTACTCATCTGTAGCCAGTAATACTCCTGTTAACAAGAGTAGATATGCATATGTACATCCTTATATATTTAGACGACATACAAAACTTACCAAAGCTCCCTGGATATTGGTGTATTTCGTTTCTTTGTCCTCTCCACCCAGCATATGTGGCTGGAGAACTGCTACTTTTCCAAAAAGAATGTCCAAAGACCAGAGTGTGCTGGGATTGTCCTCTGTCAAATCATTAGGTCATAATTCATCCAGGCTCATTTTATTCAGGGACCATATAGTGGGATGAATGTGATGTGGAACTCCGCACTGTTTGCTTCTCATGCGTTGTTTGGCTGGAGAGATGCAACTTAATGCAACAGTTCATTAATAATCATTCACCTGACTTGATATTAACCACATTGCTGCTTTTCAATACAATGTTAGTTCAAAAGAAGGCAATGGTAAATCAATTACAAGGCGTGCAATACACAATTGGATCAAAAATGGAGTCAACTCTCATTTCCAAACAAAATATATTTTTACCAGGACTATTTCACTTTCAACGTGTTATTTTGTGCTCATGAGTACACTCTAATTATTTAGAGAAAAATGTTTTGAGGATTGCAGTGGGCCTAAATCTGACATGGTATGTCTGAATTTTCAATTAATGATAATTCTAAGAACAGTTCCTAATGATAAATTTCAAATTTACTTTCAAGTCTGTTTAGCCTGAAATGTAAAATGCAGAGGATTCATATACTTAAGATGTTTAAGCTATGTTATTAATTATTAATGCTTATCATCTGGTAAGGTTGCTAAAAGTTTCAAGTGTATTTGTTAGAGTGTCTAGCATTCATAATTCTTGCTTCTATTAATGAGCCATGTTGTCCACTTGGAAACAGAGCCATTTCAGGAACATATTTATGGGACAAACAGGATGCTGTTAATATTACGTTAAACTGAGAAGCTCTTCCATTTCAACTTCCCTGAAGTTTTTGACCTATCTCCAATTCTTCACCATGCTCCTTTAAAGTGAACTCCAAATGTTCATCCGCTGGCCTATTTATTCCTACTGTTCAACTGGCATATACAAATGTGATTTCTCACAGTATATTATAATCTCAGAGTCTTCCTTTTGTATTACTTTTTTTGCTGAAATTCATATCTCTTGAGTCTCTTGCTTAGATCTTATTTTCCATAATATGGACAGCATCCCCACATTCAAGATTTATTTCTGTTTAAACTTACATTTAATTCAACTCTCCTGCAAGACACCAGCAGATTACAATCTGAACCATGAAACTAATAGTAATGTTGCAGCATCGTGCTGAATGTTATAAATCATGCCAGTATGATTTATATCATTCAGACCATTAATTATCACATATTACACCACTCTTTTCAATTACCATTCACAGTAGTGCAGAATATATTACCAAGAAATTAAAGTTAGGGTATTTCCACTCCCACCCCCACCGTTATATTAAGACAGTTGGTGGGTTCAGTTGATCTTTTTTTATGGGAGAATAATGCACTGTTTCCTGACTTTTTATGATTAAAAATCTGTCAAAGTCTCCAGCTTTCAATGGCTTACATCCAAGAGAGTTGTTTTTCAAAAAGAGAAAAGTCTCTGAGTATCAATGACAAGAACATGTTACAAATAGCCAGCATTTCTTCATCAGATAGAACATAAACAGTGGTAATGGCTGTTAAATATAGACCTATATAATATTCTACTTTGTTCTTGGGTATGCAGATAACAGTAAAGTAAATGTCTGAATACAGCACCCTGTGCACATCTGTGCACATCAGTCCTCTGACCACGCTCTTTTAAACGGGGCGACTTATATATGAAATTAAACCTTCTCCCTGTGATCCAGCAGGAATATAGTCAAGTAATTAGAGGCAGCCTGTCAGCTGGATAATTTCCCTCTAAGAGTCAAATTGTTTCAGGAGTCACTGAAATATATATGTAGTACAGTAACAGGGTCCTTCAGTCTATCATGAATGCACTGACAATCAGCCACTCATTTATACTAATCCTAAATTAGTACCAATTTCTTTAATCCTTTGACATTCCTGTCTGCTCTCCCTGGATTCTACCACCAGGGACAATTTATAGTGTTCAATTCTCCTGTTAATCTTTGGATGTGGGAGGAAATCAGAGCACCTGGTGGTAACCCATATGGCCATTGTGTGAATGTGTAAACGCCACAGACCGCACCCAGGATTGAACCTGAGTTTTTGGAGCTGTGAGGCAATAGCTCGACCCTGTGTATCGCCCTGTGAGAGTTATATGATATTCTCTTAGTTTTTATAACTGACTAGAAGTCAGTGCCTTTTTCTCCCCAGCAAGCCTCATTAGTGGAAAAAAAATCCTGTGAAAAAGAAGTCCCCTAATTCATTCCCTCTGTTAATTCCAAATTAGGAAGCGTTGGCTTCCTGTCCTCCTTGGATATAACTTCAGTCACAAAATACAATTCTCTGACAATGCAGTGTGCAGCCCAGATCTAAAAAAACAAGCACTGCATGTCTGGTACTGAAGATTGCAATAACTAGTCATAGATTCAATCCTTTCTTATCATATCTCTCATTAGGGGAAGATTTCCTCTGATTTTTTACAAGCAAAATCATAACCCCATTTAAAATAGTTGTTAATACAACAATTCCAAATCTTCTTCCCCTGCTTCCCCTTTGGTTAGAGGTTCCCAGGTGTAAGTGGGTATATTACTCTTCTTCCAGGAAGCTTTGAGCACATTCTTGAATATATTTTTCTATCAGTCTGGTAATCACTTCCTTGGCCAAGCTCAAAACAGAAGCTATTCTAGGAGTTTGATGCTAGGCATGAAAATGAGTCTGAGTGTAGTCAGGGCCTCAGTGCTGTGAGAGGGATTTGACATTGGTTCACCTAAGCTTTTGGATTTTGCCATGTTTCAGGAGCATTCAGAAGCACTGACGGCTTAGCAGCAAAAGAAGCACACTACATCACAAACAACCCGCTCCCCCAGCGCATTAGACACTTCCTGCCCCATCTGTGGACAAATCTGGCCTCACCACACACTTTCAGAACCCCCCCAAAAAAGAGTGGAAACAAGCCATCCTCAATTCTGAGGTTCTGTCTGAGAAGAATAAACATCAGACCAATGCAAACTTGATCTACAAGGCTCTTTGATCATTTGGCAGTTTTGTAATCTTGTTGACTTTGATGGAACTTTGATGGAACAAAGTTGTCATTCAGTCAGAGTTAATTCCAAAACAAATATATGTTTTTCAGGTGGACTGTGGAATCTTTGGCTCAGAAAAATCATCTTTGGTTGATAGTGCTGAACATTGCTATATTGTCAGCTAATCCTATGAGCCCTCATGATTTTTGGTACCATTGAGTTCAGCAGAACTGAATACAGTCAGAAGGTGAATACAATCCTATAGTTACAGGTTTAAGCAACTAATGACAAACCTCTACCCCACACAATTTATCTATTTTGTGGGCTATATGGAACAGTGCAGATGATTTTTTTTGTGAGACTTTACTCAGTAAAATAGCCACATTGGACAATTTTTATGGTTTGCCAAGCATTATTAGTTTTGTTTGTGCACATCAATCCTTTATATTCACTCATGAATATCAGCTCTGTTTTTTTTATTTGGCATTATTGTGGCATGCTTCCAAGGAACATGGAGAGTAAATGAATAAAAAAACCATGGGGAAAAAAATAACTTGCATTATTACAGCAATCAATACAGTAAAGCATTCCAGGGCACTTCACAGTAATGTTATCAAACTAAAAGATATTGGGAGATAACCAAAACCTTGGTCAAAGTGGAAAAATTTTAAGGAGTGGCTTAAAGAAGGAACGGGAAGATAAGAGGAGGAAAATCCAGACCTTGTGGTTTAGACTGGCAGCAGTGAAGTGATTAAAATGGATGCTCTTCATATTTTGACTCGTTTGTATTCCACATAAAAATGACTTGGACTCAGATTTTTTCACATTCATGACTACGATGTTTTATGTTATCACGTTTCAAGTTCTTTTTCTGTCATATAAATTTGACTTTAGGCATAGACCAAAAGGAAATGCTCTGCAAAGCTTTTATGTAGTATGAGATGGTTAAAAAAACACACTTTTTTTAATAGTGCCTTATAGCCGCATTATATCACATGTAATGAATTAGTCGTGGTGCGTAATTATGTTAATTGTGGCAACTACTTACAATACAGCCAGTCTCCACAAACAACAAATCAGGCAAAGATTCTCACAACAGACATAAATTTCACAGAGATGAGCTGTCACAATTATTCCACCCCTAGCCTCTGCCTCATTAAAATGAACCTTTCCAAAACAAAATAAACCACATATGGAATGAGAAAGAGCAGATGGGTTTGACATTAAATATCTCTGCTTTTTAAAAGAAGCCAATGGTGGTTCAAGAGATAAAGAGATTTGCTGATAGGTTAAAAAGACCAAAGATCAAAGAATAGGTGAAAAATACAGACTCCGAAAAAACTGACGCGTGTCTCAGTAATTTGACTGAGCAGCAAGGCAGCTTACTCAATGTTTTTGGTAACATTGGTAGGAAATCTTAATTGCAAAAAAAAAAACAAATGTTGATTTCACCTGGCGGTAGATGCAAAGGAATGAGGGAAATCTGATCTACAATACTGGGGTGTGAACTAACTTTGTGGTGCAGGGAAGATTGGAAGAAATGGCCATCACATCAAATCATGAAAAATACTTTATGAAAGATGTGTAATGTGGCTGCTCTGTTATGGGCCCTCTCGAGTTGTTGCCAAAATTGAATTCCATCCCAATGACTTAATACTGACCATATTAGTTACATGGGTGCTATTGTTCTCACAATTTAGTGATGTGATATTTACGAAAGGGAATTCTCATTTACTGGTCCACTTGAAAAATGTGACTGCATGTTTTGTTCTTTACTTATTTGATTTCTCACTTCTGGCTCTGGAGATGCACCTGTTTCATGGCCTATGTTACTATTGGTTTGTAGCTGGCAGTTGTACAAAAGATTATGTGTCTCAGCTTTAGATGTACCTCACTTTCTCCCTCTCATATATTCCACACAGACACATTTTACTGCTTGTTATATCACAGTACCATGATGACAAATCTGGGAATCTTGGACATGATGGACTTTGAACCAATAGTGGAGGAGGATAAAAGTCTTACCCCACAAGGGACCATAACATCACAATATCACCATGAAGTAATTACCCCCTGTTTCCACCCTCCATAAATAGAAACTGTTGTAGTGTGCAAATGTACAAGAAATATTACCTACAGGCATTTCCACATTCACAGAGTTCAATAATATTTTGGGTAAAATGTAAGCAAATTTATACCCAATATTTGATCTTGATCTTTGCCTGTTTGATGGGAATATGTACAAGTGAAACAGGTTAACAGTAGAATCCAAAACTCAAACTCTTATCATCTCTAGAGACTTTCAACTATGGTATTTGTCAGTTCGCACACAACAGAAGGGGATTGGTTTTATCAAGGCTCCATTGAAGTGAATGGCCTGTGAGCAACATTAATCCAAAGGACCACCAGTAAATTTATTCACATGAACAAACAGTTCTGATAGATGTCTTGAGCGCAAGCCAGCCATGTTGGATGCTATGCATCTCTATGCATTAAAGAAACTTATTAGGCAAAATATTTATTATAAGTTATTTATTTATTTTTTATCAACTTCATCCTTTTCAGATATAAGATCCTATTTATTTGAAGTGAAATATGGGGCCATGTCTCTGACAGCTTTTTTAAAAATAATGTAATTTAATCTCAACCATACAGAATGTCAACACTAAACCTCTGTAAATCAAAGAGCTTTTCCAAAGCAGTATTTTAAGATATTTCAAATAAATTTTGTGATACTATGCAAAGAGTTTGGCTGTTTTATTATTTCTGAATCATAAGGTGGAATGGTTAGTTCAGATCCAATTCCTGGCATTACTGGAAATACTTTGGAGACTGAAGAGAGTTTTTGAATGACCTGTGGATTTGTCTTTGTATTATTTTTTGATTAAGGACAGAACATTTGCCATTTTTCCATCCCCTGACACCTTCCTTGTATCTAGGGAGCATTGGAAGAATATGTCGAACCCTTATGCAGTTTCCTCTCACTCCTCCCAGCAACCCAGGAGTGGGTGTGTTGTCTACTTTAAGAATTACTAGCCTTGCTAATATATTCTTATCAACTTTCAACTCATCCAATATCTTGATTATATCTTCTTTTAAACAGAGACTTTGGCTGCTTCCTCTTAAATATGGTACAAAGTATTATTTTTTTAGGGTTTTGTTTATTTTAGTTTATGGTCACATGTACCGTGGTACAATGAAAAGCTTTTTGTTGTGTGCTATCCAGTCAATGGAAAGGCAATACACGATTATAATCGAGCCACCTATTGTGTACAGATACAGAGAAGTGAACACAAGTCGTGGTCTGATCAACCACGGCTGGGTCGCCTGGGTGAGGGTGTCTGATGTTGAAAGACCCGGAACACCCAATGACCCCAGGTTACATCATTGATGATGTGTTCAGGAGCATCAATAGATGTATTTTTAGCAGGATAATGGGAATAGCGTTTAGTGCAAGGTAAGGTCCAGTAAATGGCATTGTTTAGTGCAAGGTAAGGTCCATCACAATGAATGACGGTGCTGGCTTGAAGGGCCGAATGGCCTCTTCCTGCACCTATTTTCTATGTTTCTATGTTTCTAAAGTCTGATTAAAGATAGTCTGAGGGTCTCCAATGAGGTAGATTGTAGCTCAGGGCCACTCTCTAGCTGGTAATAGGATGGCTGAGTTGCCTGATAACAGCTGGGAAGAAACTATCCCTGAATCTGAAGGCATGTATTTTCATGGGAGAGGGGAGAAGATGGAGTGACCAGCTTGAAGACTTATCCTTCATTATGCTGGTGGCCTTGCCAAGGCATGGAATATGCCTCCATACATAGATTCATATTCACACTCTCACGCTCATTCCCTTACACTCAACTAGGCAGATGTTCCCTCTTCCTATTTAACTTTACCCCTCCTCCAATTAAGAAACACTTCTCTGAATAGCTCCTTACCCTTCTCCCTAACCAACCTTTAGCATTCCACAGTGGAGAGTATGATTCATAAAGGGATGTCTGGCCAGACTCCTGGAGCTAGTCCAGGAGATTGTTTTTAATACAGGCTTCACATGGAGTAAATAAGCATGAGTGCAAGCATATTCACATAGTCCTGCTGTGCATTTGAAAAAGAGGTGAACAGTTGCCAGATTCATTGGACCTCTATAACGCTAAATCAAACTTCCAACAAAATGTCGATTGTGTTCTTCGTTAGAACATTATGTAAAAAAAGGTCAGTTTCTCGAACATTTACCACAGGAACCTTCTTGAGAGAAGGATATCTTGCTCCCAAGCACAGGTTTGACAGAATTTACTATATTTCTGTGTTGTGGAAGACCTCCTGTGGAAGGGGTTCCAAGGTTGCATCCTTAACCATTGAAATGCCCTCTGCTTCTTAGTAGCAGTGTAACTAATTTAAGATCAACTAGAAGCAGATTCCACAAGATAATCTCAGTACATCATCAGGAGTGTGAACAGACACAGCCTTAAATTACTTTTACCAGCTGATCTGGCTTTGCTGCCTTACATTCGCCAGAAACCTGGGTGCAATCCTATCTACTGGTGCTGTCTGTATGGAGTTTGTACATTCTCTCTGTGACCTTGTGGGTTTTCTCCAGGTGCTCCAGTTTCCTCCCACTTTCCAAGGGATTTCAGAATCAAAAGAATCAAATACACAGGACTAGATGTTAAGAAGTCCCTTGTGCCAGTAGGTGGGGAGCATTTCACGACATTCATTGATTGCTGAGAGTGGTCGATGCTCAACATCGGGGGGGGGGGGGGGGGGGGGGGGGGAGGGGGCGGGGAGGGGGGTACGTATACGTATATCTTGGCCTGGGTAACCTTCAGGACAGTTGGGCACAGGACACATCATCAGTAGTGTACCCTTGCATCACTGGATGACGCAACAAATCCTCTGCATCCCACTTCAACTGGATAAACGTTGATGTTCCAGCCACGCTGCGTTGCCTCTGCTGCAAGCTCTGTGTAGCGCAGCTTCTTACGCTCATAGGCCTCCACAACAGAGTTCTCCCATGGAACTGTGAGCTCTATGATGTAAGCGGTCTTCTCTGAAAGGGACCAGAACACCGTCTGGCCTGAGGTTGGTTGAAGCAATTTCAGGTGGAAAGATTAGTTGTCGGCCGATGTCCGCCAGCATCCTCCAGTCACGGGCCCTGCATAGGTTTCCTTCTTCTTCTTCTGATCTAGTGGAAGGATGTTTAGGAGGGGTTGCTTGCTCTCGGAGGCAAGGAGTTGGTCGCACACCGTCTGTTCTCAAGGGCTGTTGCCAGGCTTTTTAATACCTGATTATGCCGCCACGTGTATCTCCCTTGCGTGAGGCTGGTCTTGCAGCCTACCATGATGTGTTTGAGGGTCGCTGGAGTTGGGCAGAGGGCACAGGTTGGATCCTCGCCGTACCACTGATTGAGGTTCTTTGGTGATGGAAGGACGTCGTATGTCGCTCTGATGATGAAGCTGATCTTGCTTGATTCCATTTCCCATAGTTCTTTCCAGCTGATCTTCCTCCGCTCCACACCTTACCACTGCATCCATTGCCCCTGTTTGGCAAGAGAGACCGCCTTTGCACTTCTTGCGGCCTCCTCCTGTCGCCGCACCTCCTCAACCACCAATGTCCTCCGCTCTGATGTTGTGGCCTTTCGCCAAGTTGGTTTACTTGTCGTAAGGCCAAAGCCTCCTCTTCCCTGCTGCACTTGGCCCACGACGTCTTTGTGCCTCAGGGCTGATGAAGCTTGCTGTACTGCATCAGATGGTGTCCACTTCCGGCCCGTTACTAGGGGCGGCGCAACAGCACTGATGGTCTTGTCTCTAGAGTCCCTCAGTGTCATCTGGAGTCTTACTTTGGAACACTTGTATTCCTCTGTTAGACTAGTGAGAGGTAGTTCCAGGACCCCCTTTGCCATAGAGGCCGATGTTAGTTAGACATCGTGGGACACCGAGCCATTTCTTCGCGTATGAAGTTATGGTTCGCTCCATCTTCTCCACAGTTGTTATTGGAGCTTCATAAACAGTCAGTGGCCACATTGTCCGAGGAAGGAGTCCAAACTGTAGGCAGCAGAGCTTCAGTTTCCCAGGCAGTAGGGTCTGATTGATGTTCTCCAGGCCGTTGACAATTTCTTGCCTTAGTTGTTGCACCTGCTCTTTGTCCTTGAGACTTGCGTTGTACCATCTGCCCAGGCTTTTTACTGGCTGCTCAGACACTGTTGGTATTAGGTCGTCACCGATGCAGAACCTTGTGTCTCTAAGCACCCCCTTAACTATGGAGATGCTTCGAGACTTACTTGGTTTGATTTTCATTCGGGCCCACTTGATGTTCTCCTGCAGCTTTCCAAGTAGCCGCTTGGTGCATGCTGCAGTAGTGGTTATTGTTGTCATATCGTCCATGTATGCCCTGATGGGTGGCAGACGGAGCCCAGCACTGGTTCGTTCACCGCTCACCACCCATTCTGAGGCCCTGATGATGACTTCCATGGCCATTGTAAAGGCCAAGGGTGAGACTGTGCAGCCTGCCATGATGCCTACTTCCAAGCGCTGCCAAATTGTACTGAATTCAGCTATTGTGAAGCACAGCTGCAGGTCTTGGAAATAGTTCTTGACCAGTGTGATGATGAGCTCTGGTACATGGAAAAAGGCAAAAGATTCCCAAAGGAGTTCATGTGGAACTGAACCAAATGCATTGGCCAGATCGAGGAAGATCACATGTAGGTCTCTCTTGTCCTTCTTAGCTGCTTGGATCTGGTGCCAGATCATGCTTGTATGCTCCAAGCAGCCCGAAAAACCTGGAATTCCTGCTTTCTGTACAGATGTATCAATGTACTTGTTTGTTACCAGATAGGTGGATAGCCTTTGTGATACAATGCCGAAAAAGATTTTTTCCCTCGACGTTGAGGAGACATATTGGCCGGAATTGGCTGATATCTGATGCATCCTTTTCTTTAGGTGTTAGTACGCCGCCGGCCCTTCGCCACACCTTAGGTATTGTTTGCTTCTTCCACACCACCCTCATGAGCTTCCATAGAAAGCGTAACACATCCGGTGCATTCTTGTAGAGCTTGTATGGTACTCCGTTTGGCCCCGGAGCTGATGCTGCTCTTGCTCGCCGGACAGTGTTCTCTACCTCTTTCCATTTCGGAGGGCTGGTGTCCAGGTTGAATTCAGGTGGTTGAAAAGGCGGGATGTCATGTGGGATGACTAACTGCTCATGCCTTTTCGTGTCTTGGTGGGCCTTTTCCAGGTGTTCCTCCAATTCTTGTTTTGATGTTTTCAAAGTTCCACTTTTTTCCTTTGCGAAGAGGTCTTTGATGAACTTGAAAGGGTCTTTGTAGAACCGTGTTCTTGTGTGTTCTTTATTCTTGCGAAGTTTCCTCATGTTCTCTGCTTTTCGCAAGGTTGCCAATCGGCTCTTGATGTCCTCATGGAGTAGCATGAGACCTTCTCTCTCTGCATCAGTTGCTTTTTTCCATTGCTTTTTCAACTGTCTCCTCTCTCTGATTAGCCTCTCGATCTCCTGCTGCCTCCTGGACTTGATTGGTGTTGGTAACTTCTTTCCACCCCTCCCTTTACTCACCCCAAACCGTTCTTCTCCATAGCTGTAGATTGTGTTGCCCATCCTTTCAAGCTTTTCCACTGCTGTGCCCACTTGTTGCTCCAAGATATGTATAAGGTCTCTGTTGACCGTCTCCCACTCTTTCTTTTCAACAGCTTTGGGCCACTTCACTCCAGGTTTGTGCCCTTTGATCTTTCCCTCCAATGGAGGTCTTTGTAGTTGTTGCGTGGGCTCCTCCACCAGCATTTCTGTGCTTGCATCACCCTCTTCAGTGACATGGGTGCTGATGCTCTGCGAACTTTGGTTTGTGTCCCGTCGCTGTGCTTCATTCGACTGATTTGACTGGTTGCTTCATAAGAAGTACTGGTCAATGCGAGGCCCATGTCTCTGCTCTCTCAAGCACTTTTTCCTCCCTTGGTGGATCTTCAAGCCCATCACTGATGTTCTTTTCTCCCAACCACAGATGCACACCTGAAGTTTGTGTCCCGCAGCTGTTGTGGATGTCTCATGTGCCATGCTCTCCTTGTCCGTGGTCGTTTCCGTTCCTGGGTCTGTAACCGTGTTATCAATCGGTGAGCCATCTTGCGCCCCCGCTCTCGCAGGCTCTAGGGGTATTTCCTTTAATTTACTTTTTGTGGCATTTAGCGGGTGTCTCCAACTAGCTGAAACAGCGTTGGAGGCTGCTGTCATGGGGAGCTAGCCCATGACGGCCCCATTGGGGTCTGTTCCCTCCTGTCAGCTGTCTCTCCAAGCTGTCACATGGACTTTCCCATGTTGTCAGCTGTCCTTTCACAGCAGTCACAGGATAAGTCCAGATTTTCAGAATCAAATACACAGGACTAGATGTTAAGAAGTCCCTTGTGCCAGTAGGTGGGGAGCATTTCACGACATTCATTGATTGCTGAGAGTGGTGGACGCTCAACATCGGGGGGCGGGGGCGGGGGGGTAGATACGTATACGTATATCTTGGCCTGGGTAACCTTCAGGACAGTTGGGCACAGGACACATCATCAGTAGTGTACCCTTGCATCACTGGGTGTTTCGGCCTTTTAACACTATACACCCTCCACAAGAGCGGCCCGCTGCAGGATGATCAGCCCTCAGCGCGTGTCCCGTGTCAAACTGCCTCAAAGATTCACCATGACGCATTTGGGGCCCAGCATGGTCTTTCCGCTTGAGCCAAATCCAACAGCTGCTTCTTTCAGCCGCGTCTGAGAGTGATCTTATGGTCTTCCGCAGAGCCTGACCGTGGATTCCAAGCTCCTTCAGCAGTCTGATGGTAGATGACGCAACAAATCCTCTGCATCCCACTTCAACTGGATAAACTTTGATGTTCCAGCCACGCTGCGTTGCCTCTGCTGCAAGCTCTGTGTAGCGCAGCTTCTTATGCTCATAGGCCTCCACAACAGAGTTTTCCCATGAACTGTGAGCTCTATGATGTAAGCAGTCTTCTGTGAAAGGGACCAGAACACCAAATCTGGCCTGAGGTTGGTTGAAGCAATTTCAGGTGGAAAGATTAGTTGTCGGCCGATGTCCGCCAGCATCCTCCAGTCACGGGCCCTGCATAGGTTTCCTTCTTCTTCTTCTGATCTAGTGGAAGGATGTTTAGGTGTTTTCTGTCCTTCTCGGACAAAGGTTGTCGCCCTTAAGTGGGAGGGGTTGCTTGCTCTCGGAGGCAAGGAGTTGGTCGCACACCGCCTGTTCTCAAGGGCTGTTGCCAGGCTTTTTAATACCTGATTATGCCGCCACGTGTATCTCCCTTGCATGACGCTGGTCTTGCAGCCTACCATGATGTGTTTGAGGGTCGCTGGAGTTGGGCAGAGGGCACAGGTTGGATCCTCGCCGTACCACTGATTGAGGTTCTTTGGTGATGGAAGGACGTCGTATGTCTCTCTGATGATGAAGCTGATCTTGCTTGATTCCATTTCCCATAGTTCTTTCCAGCTGATCTTCCGTTTAGGTTAATTGGCTTCTGTAAATTGTCCCTAGTGTGTAGGATAGAACCAGTGTCTTAGTGATCATTGGTCGGTGTGGACTCCATGGGCATAAGTGCCCGCTTCCATGCTTTATGTCTAAAACTAAAACTATCACTGGAACAGCTTCAGTTTCATGGCCACTGCAAGGAAATCTCATGATTGACACTCTCCTTACTCAGTCATGATTTTTTTGTTAAATGCCTTTAATCAAAACCAATTGACAGGCAAGATGGGCAGCAATTGTCATGTTTGTGTAGCCCCGCTGAGGATTTGAGAAAGAGATGAACAGTTGCCAGATTAATTGGACCTCCGAAATGCTGAATCAAAACTCGCAATAAGGTGCGAGAATAGGGAGGTTGCACGCAGTCGAGGTTACGATCCGTGACCCGTACTGTTGCCACGCAACCGCAACTGGAGTACACGCGATGAACTGCAGGTAAGCATTTGCTATGGCTGCCAGCACAGCGGGCCCTTCTTCTGGTCCAGCATTCGGACTGGTTGCACGCTCGCGGACCCCGGGCCGTCTATCCCCCCGGCCGGGGGTGGGATGGAGGGGGGGGGGGGGGGAGAGGAAGAGGGTGGGGTGTCGGTGCAGCGCGGCCAGTGACTCTGGGTGGGCGGAGGGAGCAGACCGTCCCCAACTTTGCTGCAGCTGACGTTGCCCAGAGACGCGGCCCCACCTCACCCGGCCCCGTATGTGGGCGCTGCCGACCGACAGCCCCGTGACAGTGCGGCTCACAGGGGGAGACGGGGCAGAGGACGGCCGTGGCCGGACAGCGCTGACTCCGGGGGGTGGGGGGGGGGGGGGGGAGTGGGGACTATCCCGAGTGATGCGCTCCTTCGGCCGCTCACACCTTGGTGCTTGGGTTCAGAGCAAAGATACTAGAGCATTTGGTTCTGAGCGCTCAGTCACTCAAAAAAATAACCCCACGATATTGCAATCAAATTGCTCTGACTTTATTTAGCGAAGGCTTATCGAGATGGTGCTGTCTCTCTGGACATGACAATGAATGCGGCTATTAGTCGCGGATTGTAAAGGACGCCACACCATGAGATAACACCAGTTTAAACATGATACCTTCCCGCTTTCAATGACAGCACCCACAATTATTTACAGAGTAAAAAATGATCATTTCGGTGGTTTTTAACAGGAAAGAAAGTACACGTTTCGTGTGTTAACAGTATATACCGAGGCCACCATGTCCTCCACATGGATTGAGCTGCTCTGTCCGTCACGCCCTTTGACCCGATGACCTTACGTGCAACCCCCTATTAGATCACCAACATTACACCACTTTTGTTTTTTACAAAAAAACGAAATACTTGAGTAACTCAGTGGGTCAAGCAGAATCAGTGGATGTGGGAGGAAACCAGAGTTCCCGGGAAAACCCACACGAACGGAGATAACTTGCAAACTCCACACAGACTGCATCCGAGGTCAGAATGGAAACCAAGTGTCTGGCGTTGTGAGGCAGCAACTCGACCAGTCGTCCTTATTGTTTTCAATTATATAATTTGATTTTTATTTCATGGTTTAATCTTGTGATTAATAACCTGCAAAGCCAAAATAAAATGTTTAATAAACTAGAATCATCTTGACAGAATCATTAATTCATTTATCATGTGAATTTTAAAATGGGGGTGGTAAGTCCAAATGTTTGATTTTTTTGTTGTTGCCGCGATTGATTGCAACGTGATCCTATCATGAAGTCGACCGCACACACTTGGAGCTCCGCAAACTGGTTGGAGGAGTTATTACTTGTGTTAATGTTTGGTTTAATCGTGGAGATGTTTTCGACTGATCGGATCCGACTTGCTCACTTTATGATTCAACGTAGATACTTCAACTACGTGAGAGAGTGGCAGTCCAGCCGTCTGCTGGTCACAGATAGCGGCGTGTTAACGCTGAACAAAGCAACCTGCAACGGGCCAGGTTGGCAGCGATGACATCTCAAGCGCACATTGGAGGAAGTGTTGGCTGCGGTAACCTTCTGTCAGTCACGCTTTGTGCTTTGATCAGGTCGTGTGTGGCTGGATGAGTGTTTAATCGGATAATGGAGAGCGAGATTGGTCCTATTTAAATTCGGCCAGTGTGGAGAGATGATGTTTGGTGAGGCCGAACCCCTGCATTGGTGTCTTCAGTGTTTGTATTGTCTAGTTGTCTATTGTTTGCAATGATGGTTGATAAATAATTATTTCCGTTAAACACAAAGCGCTCAGTAGGCCAGGCAGCATCTGTGGAGGCAAATGGACAGGCAGCGTTTTGCTTCGTGGCTTTGCCTTCAGACTGAAACTACGAGTAACAAGGGGAGGGGGGAATAGAAACATAGAAAATAGGTGCAGGAGGAGGTCGTTCAGCCCTTCGAGCCCTTCGAGCCAGCACCGCCATTCATTGTTATCATGGCTGATTGTCCCCTATCAATAACCCGTGCCTGCCTTCTCCCCATATGCTAGTTTATACAGAAGATAGACACAAAGTACTGGAGTAACTCAGCAGGTCAGGCAGCATCTCTGGAGAGAAGGAAATTTAAATGCCTGAAGAAGGGTTTCGGCCCGAAACGTTGCCTATATCCTTAGAAGCTGCTGCACCCGCTGAGTTTCTCCAGCTTTTTGTGTACCCTCGATTTTCCAGCATCTGCAGTTCCTTCTTTATCACTTCTCCCCATATCCCTTGATTCCACTAGCCCCTAGAGCTCTATCTAACTCTCTCTTAAATCCTGTCAAATGTAAAAGAATTTGAAAGCTCGGGCAAAGCTTGGCAAAGCTTGGCAAAAGTGATACGTCGAAGATAGACACAAAGTTCTGGAGTAACTCAGCGGGTCAGGCAGCATCTCTGGAGAAAAAACCATGAAATAAAAATCAAATTATATAATTGTGACTTTACGGGTGGAAACCCTTCTTCAGACGTTCAGGGTTCCGACCCAGAAATGTCACCTGTTCCTTCTCTCCAGAGATGCTGCCTGACCCGCTGAGTTACTCCAGTACTTTGTGTCTATCTTCAGTATAAACTAGCTTCTGCAGTTCATCCTACACATCAAGTAGTAGGCAGATATAGGTAAGGAGAATAGATCGGCAGATGGCAGTAAATGACACAGGCTGGAGATGAAAAGGAGACAAAAACGTGTCAAACGGGTTTCTCAGTCTTAAGAGTCCCGTGAGTCCATTTCCTCCACAGGTGCTGCCTGACCCGAGCACTTGGTGCATTGCTCAGGATTCCAACATCTGCAATTTTTTGTGTCTCAATTATTTCCACAGTTTTATTGCATTTAACCTATTAGAACTTCATAAAATGCGGTTAATGTGTGGTAGATTTTATAAGGTGTTTTTTTGTTGTTGCATTTTTAGAGTCAAGAGGCAATTTGGAAAGGTTACCTGTGCCAGTCTCACCATCAATAATATATGGCTGCCAAATGTTTGGGGACTTCAATGCTTCTCAGTGTGCAATCCTTGGCAAGATCGGCAGGATTGATTCTGCATTTTAGTTTAGAGATACAGCATTGAAATAGGCCCTTTGGCCCCCCGGGTTCCTGCTGACCATCGAACATTAGTTTTATGTTATCTCGTTTTTGTGTCCACTCCTTACATACCAGGAGAAATTTACAGAGGCCAATTAACCTACAACTGCGCGTGTCTTTGCGGTGCGGGAGGAAGCCGGAATTGCTGGAGGAAACCCATGTGGTCACAGGGAGAATATGTAAACTCCATGCAGATAGCATCCGAGGTCAGGATTGAAACTGATATCTGGCCCTGTGAGTCAGCAGCTCCACCAGACGAGCTATTTTGTTCATGGATCTACAGTGTCAAAATCAGTTCAATGCAAATTACTTTTTGGTACCGGGTGGCGCAAGCAATGGCTGCCTCACCAACAGTCTGTCTGTCCTTTCTTTCTTTTGTGTTTAATAGTATGTTTTAAATATGTTTTTAGATTTCTTTAGCTTGTTTTATGTGGGGGGTGTGGCTTGGGGGAAACTTTTTTCTAATTTCTTACCTCGACGGAGATGTGATTTGTTTCCGTATCGTATCTCCGTCCACACTGCGGCCCCACATCGAGGAGTTGCCGGGCTTTGCTGGAGACCGACTTTTGAGAGTTCCACCGCGTGCGGCTACGGGACTTTAACATCGCGGAGCCCTCGGTCTCTCGTCTAGAGACCGACTGCGTGAACTACAAGCCGCAGGAGCTTCGACCGCCGGCTGTGGCACTATAACAGAATGCGGGTGTATAACAAGAATAACAGGGGGAGTTATTTGGGTTTCCAGGGCCTAGGGTCCATCACTGACAGACCACCAAACTACTGGAAAAATGAGTGGAAGAGCCACTGCCCACAACCTTCCTCCCCACCTTGGGCTTGCCACCTTCTTGTGAATGTGACAGCAACACAGCCATATTATCTTTGCCCTTACCCCTGGCTTTCAAAACATTAGGAGATCAAACACATTCACAATCTTTCCACAGGTTCGAATCATTGACTCTAAAACAAAAATTATGAATAACCACCTGCTCCTACTTCTCCTACGGGAACCTTCTGCTGGTCTAAAACAAGGGATAATTTTCCTGCCGTTTTCTCAGGTGCTATTCAGTGTTGGGTGGTAGCTGAACATAACACTTTTACCCTTGACTTTCCCCATCTCAAATCCTTCCCCAAGTTTGGGGTCTTGTAATAAGTTTGCTTCGCAAGTGAAATCACAGCTTCATTGTTTTATACATTGAAAAATGAATATCAATATCGTAGAGCCTTCTTTACATCTGCTTTCTCCATCTGTACTATGATTCAATGCACTTACACCATGGGAATTGTTTACAGTACAAAACATTTAGCATATTTCCTATAGTCATATAGGTTGGATACAGGCTCTCTGGTCCAGCGAGACTGCATTGGCCATCAAGTATTCTTTTGATACTAATCCTATTTAATTCTGCCCACATTCTGATTAATTCACCCCCAGATTCTACAACTCACCTACTTAGTGGGGACAATTTATAGTGGTCTATTAATCTGCATATCCTTGGAAACCAGAGCACCAGATGGAAACCTGAGCACCGAGAGGAAACTCATACGGTCAAAGCGACAGTTGTGACTTGTGAATTAAGGACTCGGAGGCTGAAGCTAGTTGATTAATGTCTTTATTGATCAAGAGAAACAGACATTCTCTTTAAGACCCTCTTGGTAGAATTTTCAAACTCAAAATATATTGAGTTACCATCGGTTTTAAGCACAAAGATAACAATAAACGGTTAATTACAGCTTCAATTACTATATAAGGTTACTAAACATTAACATTTTGAGTGTAGACAAGTGAGTTTACAGAACTACCTTTTAACAATGGGAACAAATTGTAGCTGCCAAGATACCTTGAATATTCAAAACCTTTACCGTCCCAAGAGCAGCATGCATTGGTAGTAAGATTCCGATGGTACAGGAAGGATCTGCTGGGAGGGAGCTCATACCTTCAGCCAAGAGAGATCTTGGTGTTGGTTGGTGAGTTTTGGCAATGAGGCACTTTGCCAAGCAAACTGCAGGGAACCACACCACAGGATCCATTGCATCCTTGTCCTGCAGTGCCTGCAATATGTTCACTGCTGACCACTGCCTGATGAACATGGTCAATGGTGCTGGAAAAAACTTTATGAAGATAGTTTCTTTCTCCCCCTAAAGAAGTTTGCTTGATGTTGCTTGGGAGTAAGAGGGTTGCCTGACATATGCACTAACCTACTTATGGAAGTATGACTTAAAGTGACTGTACTGCTGTTCTCTTCAAAATTCAAGTTCCTTTATCTACGAGTGTGTTCTTATTCAACTTCTAGGGATTAGTTGCCAATTAAACGCCATTGAATTTCAGGTGAGTATAATCCTTGAACCTTTGAATGTTTCCATAAGTGAGAAGGGAGAGGAGGACATTAACAAAGGATTGATTCATGGTGTGGAAATGGGCTGATCTGGATTACCAACAACACAAAAAAACTGTGTGGACCACAAACAGATATGATTGGGAATAATCCTTGATATCAATCTTCAGACATTTACAAAAAGATACTGAACAAAGGAGTTAGGTTTGCAGGTGTACAAACATTTTGCATCATGTCATTGATGAGCATAACTAAACTACTGAAGACATGAGGGCTCTCTTATTCAATTTGTTTTGTAATTTAAATCACTAACTCTAGGGAAACAGCGAACTATTGTTCACTTTGTTTCTTAAGTATGCTAGCAATTAAAGTTGCTGCAGAGGTCTTTGGTGGTTTAATTTTGTTTATGTTATTGTCACGTGTAAGAGGTACAATGAAAAGTGTTTGTTGAGTGCTAACCAGTCGGTGTAAAGACTGTACATGATTACAATTGAGCCATTCACAATGTATAAATACATGATACAGGGAATAAAGTTTAGTGCAAGATAAAGTCCAGTAAAGTCCGATTAAAAAATCCAATGGTCTCCAATGAGGTAGATAGTAGCTGAAGACCACTCTCTAGTTGTTGATGGAATGGTTCAGGTGCAGTAAAGGACAAACTCTGAAGTCACACACTGTTGCAATGTGAAGACCATGAAGAGATAGAGTTGTGGAAATAACTTTGTCATGCATGGAATGTTCCCTGCATATTTTCTTGGAAATAATTCTGCATAGATCGGCATTGTATTTACAGTAGGATTGATTTGCCCAACTTGTTGACGATTTTGATAAAGTGTTCTAAATGATGCCATAAATGGCATATTCAATTACCACGTTTTCCTCCATTTTCTAATAGACCTTTAAAGAAAATTCTCAAACAGGAAGGTGGGTGGTGGAAATATTCAAATAGTTCATTTTGTGAGACTGAGGCAAAGATTATTTGAAAATTAACAGGATACAATACGTATTTTTTGCTATAATACTAATTACATCGATCTTTTTTGTATCACATGCTGAAAATGATTTTCACTTTCATGGCTTGAATAATAAGGTATGGTGAAATAGTTTATTTAGCAGACAACCCTGTAAAATCATGTACCAGACCTCACCTAGGCAGTACACCAAGTGTCGCCACGTTTTGGCTCCGACAAAGTTACAAAAGTTCACCGACCAGTCCTATCTACTGCCTGCCGCCACACGCTTGTGCCAAACCTGCATGGCATGTTTTGCCTACCCTGCATTCTCATGGTAGATGCTGGCATTGTACTTACTGATTACCACAGAAGCCCATCACTGAGAATTGCATGTGTGCACTCGTGCATTTGTCATCTACATTAGAATCAATTTGCACTTGTAGGTAACACCCTAAAGAAAGAACCGTGTGGAGCCATGTTGCACTATTTATACAGCTATAAGAGTAAATCAGCTGAATTATCTTTACAGTATTGTTTGATGAAATTTGACCCTAAAGCCACATAAAAAATTCTGACAGCTAATCATAAACTTGTTCAGGGAAATTAATTTTTTTGAATGACAAATGAGAAAGATGTTTGGAGCAAAAATATACGGTATAAACTGGTCTACACATAGTGTTCACATAAAGGAGTTAAATACACTCTTCACAGGCACATTGTATTGATAGACATAGATAGATAGATAGATAGATAGATAGATAGATAGATAGATAGATAGATAGATAGATAGATAGATAGATAGATAGATAGATAGATAGATAGATAGATAGATAGATAGAGAGATAGAGAGAGAGAGATAGAGAGAGAGATAGATACTTTATTGTCACATGTGCAGTGAAGGTACAATGAAATTCTTTGTTATAGCATACACAGCACACACAAGAGTCGCCTCAAGGCTCTGACAATGTTACAAAAGTACCCTTAAATATTATTGTTGATCCCTTCTTCGTTTCCCCCCTCCCCCCCCCCCCCCCCCCCCCCCCCCCCTGCCCCCCCATGCTGGGTCCTCTTTGTTTAGTCTAGTGGACTCCGAGCCTAGTGGTGCCCATTAGATTAATCTCCCTTTCATAATGCATACATCCAAAACAATGTCAGTCAAATTAATAATATTGGTCAAAAAACATCTTGCACTTTTCTCCTGCTATCAAAGTGTTATAATAAGATACAATGCTTCAGTGTATTTAATGTGATCATATACTAGATTTATACTAGTTTGCAAACCTAACTACTTCCTTTTAGCTCCCTATTGCTTTCATTGTATTAAGAAGGACATATGTTTGACATTTTATTTTTAGTTGATTCTTTTTCTTAAACATAGTATTGGATTT
Source organism: Okamejei kenojei (assembly GCA_035221665.1). Lineage (NCBI taxonomy): Eukaryota > Metazoa > Chordata > Chondrichthyes > Rajiformes > Rajidae > Okamejei > Okamejei kenojei. The sequence goes on along the minus strand of CM069140.1, from coordinate 59,828,156 downwards.
GCAGATTGGTTCTTGTAGAAGTTCTTCCAGTGCAGGGACTTTCAATACTTTGCTGACCTCTAGTGGGAACAAATAAGATAACTGAAAATGTAGAAAAGAACTGTAGATGCTGGTATATACTGAAGATAGACACACGTGCTGGGGTAACTCAGAGAGCATCTTTGTAGAAAAAGGATGGGTGATGACCCTTCTTCAAACTCACAGAATCATGCAGCAAGGGAACAGGTCCCTTGACCCAGGGTACACAAAAGGCTGGAGAAACTCAGCGGGTGCAGCAGCATCTAAGGAGCGAAGGAGATAGGCGACGTTTCGGGTCGAGACCCTTCTTCGGTCCCTTGACCCAACTCGTTTATGCTCCCCAAGATGTCCTACCTCAGTGGCCCATATCCCACTAAATCTTTCCCATCCATGTACCTGTTCAAGTTCAGCACCTCTTCAACTGTAGTAAGAGCTGTCCTCAAGATACCTCCATCATCTGTCCCAAGTTCCCAAGTCTTTAAGTGTCTCTTCACAGTAAAAACAGAAGAAAAATACTAATTGAGGACGCATTCAAATACAATTGAAAATTAGAACATTACTGAAGAGTGATCATTGTAGTGCAATGTCATGCTAAAACTGCAACAGAACCACCCTGGAAACAGACTGCTTGGCATTTGAATGTTTTTAACAATCAAATAATTCTGATGCTGAGCTTTACACAACAGAAGCACATGTTAGAGCATGACTTTGGCTTAGATCAGTTAACATTAATCTCAGCCTTTTGGTAGACAGAGACCTCTATTTAAGTTGGGTCAGATCCAAAACCATCGATCAGAGAAACAAAAGTTTGTAAACCCATAACATTAGTCAGCACACTCCACCTCCCCCACCTCTACCAACCTCTCCCTTCCCTCCTCTTCACTGCTGCTCTCTTTCCACTGCCTGCCATCAAGCCCGTGTCCCTTCCAGGCAAATGCCTTTTTCAACAACCTTATTTTCAAATTTGTAACCTTTTCTTGTGTTAACCATGTATCTTTCTCATGGGAGGTATCAATGGGACAGATGTGCATCTGATTTCTGGCAGCATGTGTTGAATATGCCCTAAAATGCTTACACAGTACAACAGAAGAGGAGAGAATGCGTTCATATTTCACAGCAGTCTCAAGAGGGTTTCTTACTGGATGATAATAACAGCATAACTCTTTAGCATCAAGTTTCCAAATAAGAGGCCTTTGAAGCAAAAGGCCTAGCCCTTAAAACATGAATGCTCTCAGGCACAGTCTGGGCAAGTCTTTGAACTCAATCCCTCTGGAGCTCGAGCCGGAACGACCTGCTTCAAGAAGCAAATAACTTCTATGTGACTTATTTTTAAATTGTTAAATAAGATAAATCCAGCCACTTAGTTGTAATGCTCAACAAATCTTTATCACTTGACATTCACCCAGCCAAGAATTTCCCCTCTATATCTCTTCCTATTTTCATATTGTGCATGACATAGAAATAAATGGGTTAGATCCCATGTCTCTAGTTACAATTTCTAGTCCCTCCAGGGAGTGGCACAATAGTGCACAAAGCAAGTAGAGCTCCATCCTTACACTTCCAGTGACCCAAGTTCAATCCACACCTCTGATGCTCTGTGTTATTTGCACCTCAAGCTGCCACAGCAAGGTGATGTTGCTCCTTGCTCTCCGAAGGTCGGCCCTGCTCACTCGCCGACAGTCCTCCTCGAGGCCAGTGGTTTGGGGCCGTGTTTGGAGGCAGCTCCCCTTGACAAGTCATGGCCTGCTGGTTTTTTGTCGTCTGGCAAAGCATTCAATGTTTACAGCATTCAAATTTTACAAGGTGACCTCCTCTACATTGCAGAAATCAAATGCGGCTTGGGAGATCCCTTTGCATTGCCCATTGTGGCAAACCTAGGCTTCCCATTGCCAGCCACTTTAATTTCTCATCCCTCTCCCACTCTGACCTACGTTCTGTGACCTCCTGCATTGTCGCAATGAAATTCAACACAATCTTGAGGAACAGTATCTCATCTTCTGTATGGGCAATTGTACAATTCTGGGTAACTTGATATCTGTCTGTATCAATCATTCATTCTGGTATTGCCTTTGCCTGTTTGTTTACCCCCCCCCCCCCTCTCCATTTTTGTCCTTTGGGAGTGCCCAGTCGACCTGTTAGACACATCTTTCTGCTCTGCAATTTGTAACTCCCTCATTCTTTTTTCTTGGTTCTTCTGTTTATTATCTCACTCTTTAACTGTTCCAACTCATTGACCAGATAAAACATAAAGTGTTGGAGTAACCCAGATTAACATCAGTCAAAAAAAGTGGACTCAAAATGTCACCTGTCTATCTCCTTCAGAGATGCTGCCTGGCCTTTTGTGTTCAATGCGAGATTCCAGCATCTGCAGTTCCTTGTGTTTCCATTGACTAGATAACCATGTTTACAGTTCATCCCATGGTTTTAATCCATAAGATATATGAGCGGGAATATCTCTTATAGATTAAAACTATCTTTACCCATTTAACAAACTGTTTTTTTTCTATTTCACAGTTCTGATGAAAGGCCTTTGATGCAGATCGTTAGCTGTTTCTCTTCTCACAGATACCACCTGACCTGCTGAGTTATTATTATTTTCCAAATGCCCTGTTACCATTTCCAGAATTGATTCCAGTATTTGGGTGGCGCAGCTGCCTCTTTACTCCATTACCTGGGTTTGATTATGACCTCCAGCAAGTTCTATGTTCTCCATAGGATGCAGGGGTCTTCCCCCTAGGGGCTCTATTCCTCCAATAACCTAAAAACATGTTGATTGTAACCATAGGCGTTGGTATATTGATGGCTGATTTAGGTGGGGGAATGGGATTAATGGACTCAATGGGCTGAATGTCGTCTTTATAGATGATAAGGAAATAAAAATTGTTCCCTTCAGTACTTTTAATGGCCTCTCTTCTGTATCTAGTTTCATTAAATGATCCAACCCCCTTATTGGTTTGAAAGGGGATTAACAAGCAAAATTAAGATGGATTGTTTTTTTTAAATTATTTAGCTGTCATTTATATATTTTTTGTCTGTTTTAGGCTTTTTTGTTTACTTTGGAGACATTTTTTTTTTAAATTGGAAAACCCTCACCCTCAGTATGTTTTTCTAAACTGTCTTTTTAGCTTTGTGAACAACTTGTTTTACTTACAGCAGTGATCATTGCCACCTAGTGGACAAGCTGGTGGAGTGAATTTAGCTTAGTTTGCACATGCAGCCTGGAAACCGGCCCTATGGCCCACGGATTTCACCGATTATCTGTTTGCACACTGTTATCCCTCTTTCGCATCCACTCCCTACACACGAGGGGTAATTTACAGAGTCCAATTAACCTATAAACATGCAAGTCTTTGGGATGTGGGTGGAAACCAGAGCACCCAGAGAAGAATCTATTTGTGAAGAACATGCAAACTCCCCACAGACAGGACCCAAGGTTGGGATCGATCCAGGGTCACTGGCATTGTGAGGAAGCAGCTGTACCAGCTGTGCCACTCTGCCTCCGCGTACTGAATTGACTAATTCATTCACATCAACATGACAATCAGAGTTGTGTTCTTATTGAACTCTGTTGAACTCCACCAGTTACCAGTTAATTGTAATAAGTTAGTATCTGCATAACATTGGATTTGGGCTCTTCTTGGTAAGGTCAGGCTATTCCACTTCACATAAACAGTGGTTGAGGTCTAATATTCTCCACCCAAAAAACATTTTTGAGCCTTTGCCAACCCAAAAAGTTAAAATCTCAAGCTGGTATGGTTTTGCTAGGCATGGATATTAAATGTTACAGAATTGAGGCAGGAAGTTGAAAGTTGAAACACATGCCAGCAATGGCAGAACAGATCCAAAGGGCCACACGGTCTATACTGTATCTCTGTTCCTAACAAATAAGTCGAGTTTGCTTATGTCCAATTTAGGAAGTTATAAAATAGATTTACATAGAAACATAGAAACATAGAAATTAGGTGCAGGAGCAGGCCATTCGGCCCTTCAAGCCTGCACCGCCATTCAATATGATCATGGCTGATCATCCAACTCAGTATCCTGTACCTGCCTTCTCTCCATACCCCCTGATCCCTTCAGCCACAAGGGCCACATCCAACTCCCTCTTAAATATGGCCAACGAACTGGCCTCAACTACCTTCTGTGGCAGAGAATTCCACAGATTCACCACTCTCTGTGTGAAAAATGATTTTCTCATCTCGGTCCTAAAAGACTTCCCCCTTATCCTTAAACTGTGACCCCTTGTCCTGGACTTCCCCAACAGGAAGAACAATCTTCCTGCATCTAGCCTGTCCAACCCCTTAAGAATTTTGTGTTAACAAAGAAACTGCAGATGCTGGAGAATCGAGGGTTACACAAAAACCTGGAGAAACATCACAACAGATAGTCCTCCGCCAGTTTCGCCACCTCCAACGTGACCCCTCCACCCGCCACATCTTCCCATCTCCCCCTCTGTCTGCCTTCCGCAAAGACCGCTCCCTCCGCAACTCCCTTGTCAATTCTTCCCTCCCCTCCCGCTCTACCCCTTCCCCGGGCACTTTCCCTTGCAACCGCAAGAAATGCAAACACTTGTCCCCTTCACCTCCCCCCATCCACTCCTTTCAGGGACCCAAGCAGTTCCTTCCAGTCCGACAGAGGTTCACCTGCACCTCCTCCAACCTCATCTACTGCATCTGCCTGCTCCAGATGCCAGATGATCTATATCGGTGAGACCAAGCGGAGGCTTGGCGATCGTTTCGCCGAACACCTCCGCTCGGCTCCCGCAAAAACCAACCGACTCCCGGGTGGCTCGCACTTCAATTCCCCCTCCCATTCCGTATCTGACCTCTCGGTCCTGGGCCTCCTCCACGCCAGAGTGAGCAACACCGCAAGTTGGTGGAACAGCACCTCATTTTCCGCTTGGGGGAGTCTGCATCCTTTGGGCTTGAACATTGAATTTTCCTCAATTCTGTTAGCCCTAGCTGTCTCCTCCCCCTTCCCCACCTCTCCCTCACCCTCGGGCCCTGGCATTCCCTCCCCACCCTAGTCGCACCAGCTTCTCATTTTCACACCACAAACAGCTTACAATGGCTTGTTCCCTTTATCATCGATACTTTTTTGCATATCTTTCATTCATTGTTCTTTATCTCTCCACATCACCGTCTATATCTCTTGTTTCACTGATCCCTGACCAGTCTGAAGAAGGGTCTCGACCCGAAACGTCGCCTATCTCCTTCGCCTCTTAGATGCTGCTGCACGCTGAGTTTCTCCAGCTTTTTGTGTAACCCTTAAGAATTTTGTAAGTCTCTATGAGATCACCCCTCAATCTTCTAAATTCCAGCGAGGCCAAGCCAAGTCTATCCAGCCTTTCTTCATATGGAAGTCGTGCCATCCCGGAATCTGTTGGTGAACACTATCTGTGACTCCTCTTTGGCACAAGATGTCCTTTCCTCAGTTAGGAGACCAAAACTCGTACGCAATACCCTCCCTGTGTGGCCATTCACCAAGACCCAGTACAAAAATGCAGCTATTAGACCTTGCCTATTTGGACTCCAAAATCCTTTTTAGCTTCCCCCCCCCCCCCCCTTGGAATGCCAAAATACCATTCACTTTCTTCACAGCCAGCCCTGCACCTGCATGCCTACTTCAATGAATGGTGTTACTCTGACACCAGGTCTCGCTGCATCTCCCCTTTTCCTAATGGTCACATTCAAATATAGTCTACCTTCATGTTTTTGCCAACCTAAGTGGATAACCTCACATTTATTCCACATTTTTATACTGCATCTGCATGCATTTGACCACTCACACAGTCTCTATCCAAGTCTTCCTGCAGTCTCCTAGCATCCATTCCTCACAGCTATATATGCCCCAGCTTCGTGTCATCCCGAAAACTTCGCGGATGTTTAGCATTGATTCCCTCGATCCAAAATATTAATGTCTACTTGTTAAATAGCTGGGGTCCGCATACTAAAGCTTGCGGCACCCCACTAGGTCACTGTCTGCCATCCTGAAAAAGGTCCCGTTCACTCCTACTCTCTGCTTCCTGTCTGCAGCCCAGTTCTCTTTCACATCATTACTGAACACCAATACGGTTGCTTTAGTTTGGTTACAACCTTCTTGTGTGGGAACTTGTCGTAAGCCTTCTGAAAGTCCAGATACAACAATCCACTGCTTTCTCCTCCTTATCCACTCTTAAATAGTTAACATCTCAAAAAATTCATAAGTGCTCGTCAGACTGATTTACCCTTCGTAAATCCATGCTGACTTTGTCCTATGATTTCACTCTATCCAAATGGGCTGGCTTTATCCCACCCTTTAATAATTGACTCTAGACAGTTTCCCCACTACGATGTTAGATCTACTGGTCTGTAATAGGGGAAAACCAAATGGTCGGCACAGGACATGCGAAGGACCGAGAAGGGCCTGTCTCCGTGCTGCTATATTGTTATATGTAATCGATCTATTCGGCCTAATTCCCCGTTCGTCTCTCGCCCTCCTTTTTAAAAAGTGGGAGCGGTTTCCACTAGCTACTTGCAATACTCAGGGAACTTCTGAATTTATTGAACACCACTGGATTTCCTTTATTTGCAAATCTCTTTATGTTAAAAAATGCTTCACTAACTGATCTAATCGAGAGAAAGTCTTGCAGACTGGTCGTGAAACACTTACTCAACCCCTCTTCACCGTTCAGTGATATTTATCAAAACAACAATTTTACACTGGATTATTGATCATTGGGTTAATTTGTCCATAACTTGTGGGCGATAAACATTAACGTTTGCTTCTCAGGTATGTGAATTGCTGCGATGTAGTGCAGTTCCAGGAAGGTCAGTTTCAACCTTTGTTATGCTGTAGGTCACGTTGCTTGTGGAATAAAACATGAACACACAGGAACCACAATTGTGACAAAAAAGATGCGGCAGATAAACTCTTATTGCTGCCTTCAGGATCAATATCCCTTCTTTCCTTGTATATCCACGTGCCTTCTCCAAATCCTCTTAAATGATGTATGGTATCTGCTCCCACCTCCCCTCCCAGCAGAATGTTTAAGGCGCTCACCACCTGCGTTTAAAAAGCTTTGATCGGCACATTCTTCTTTAACAATTTCCCCCTCTCACCTTAAAAGCTATGCCCTTTAGTATTTGATATTTCAAACCAGGGAAATAGGTCTTTGACTGTCTTATCCTATTTATGCCTCTCATGTATTTATATACTTCTCTAAGGTCTCCAGAATGAACAATTTTAAATCTGTCTATTTCTCCTTGTTGGCTGGAATACTTCCAATCCTGGCTTCATTTGGTAACATCACTGCACCAAAACTGTGGTGTGGAAAGCCTTCTGAATTGGATGACCAGAACGGCATGCAATACTCCAAAGCAGCGAACAAAGTCCTTTAATGCTGTATCATGACTCTTGTACTCAATGCGTCGGGTCAAATATGAAGGCAAGTGCCTTACTTTACACTATATCTACTATGTTTTGCACTTTCTGGGAGTTATGGTACTGGAACCCCAAGATCATCGCTTGTCAAATTATGGTCTTGACCCTACCGAATCTGTATATTTTCCCCTTTGCTTTCAACCTTCCAAATTTGGCAACACATCATCACCAGCTCCAGATTAAAGTACATTTGCCTTTCTCCACCCATTCTGTAGTCTGATTATGGTTTCACTGTATACTTTGGCAGCCTCTTCACAATTCCACAGTTTCAGCAATGTTGGTGTCAGCTGCCAATCTCTTAAAGCCTACCACTAACCATTTATGTCTACGTCATTTATATATTCACAAATAGCAGAAGGAAATTCACAAAATAATGGTGTTCTCGATTTCAGTCGAAACTGTACAGAAAAAAAACACTATTAGGCATTGCCTTAAGACCGGAAGCCTGCTAACAATGGTAAGTTGCTCATGTTCTGTCAGATATCTTCTGGCTAAATTCTCAATTATTGCGTCTCAATTACAAGTACCTAGATGCGACGTGATGCCCGGCCAATGCATCAAAAGGCTATGTAACCAATTGATGGTAGATGTGGTTTAATGTAACATGATGGGCCAAGCGGCCTCATGTTTCTAGGCATGTTGGACTCCACTGGACTCCTGCAGGATTCTTTCAGTAGAATGCTTTAGGTACTACCAATTTGTTATGTGGCCTTGATCTTCTTGAAAAGAAACTGATATTGTGCAAAATTACTCTCCTTGAACAGTTTAATGTTATCAGAGGTCTTTGAAGAGAAAATTGAAGTAAATATTTAAAAATATTCTGATGAATATTACCTTCCTGTGATTATTGGTGTAAACCATGGCTTGTTTGTGAGTTTTTAGTTTAGGTATACACCTGGAACAGGTCTTTCAGCTGTCCATGTCCATGCCGACATTGTTAACCTAGTTTGATGTTATCCACTTTCAGTTCCACTGCCTCTCACTAAAGGCCAATTTACAGAGGCCAATTAACTATAAACCCGACATCTTGGGATGCAGAGGGAACACCGCAGCACCCCCAGGAAACCCACATGGTCACAGGGAGAATGTGTAAATCACACTGTCAGCATACCAAACCGCGTCAGAATCTTATCCAGGTGTCTGCTGTTGTGGGACAGCAATCTACCAGCTGTCTGCTACTGTTGCCATGTATTCTTCGTCTTTTAATGCGGTCAGCTCTTTCTCTCGGAACAGATGCGAGTAGTGGGAATATCTACAATCCAGATAGAACTGAAGAAAAAAAAGATATTTTGATTCTGAATGTTAACCAACCCAATTCTAAACTAACTTGTTTTTTTCTCTTGTTTACTGATCTTCTCATTGATCCACTACGTTAATGGATTTGTGTGGATTATAATTAAATCAGCAGGATAAACCAGTATCAGTGCAGCCTGAAGTATTTGGATCTGGTGGCCAGTGCAGTATTGATATGGTCCTGCATTATATCTCGACATTAGCGTTTCTGCCAATCTTGGCGTATGCACTAGGGTCGCGCATTAGATTTTTACGGCCCAGTCGCCTTCTCTGGTTTTGGGGCTGCATTGTGTAATGGGCTCACCTCGATACTGTGAGATGGCTAAAACAAAGTGCCGACCACTGATCTGGAGTGATGTGATGTAAAACAAACTTTGACTACCTTTCAGAAATATAAATATACAATACTGGAATCTGAACGTAGCAAAAAATATTAAAACATCAGCAGTCAGCTGTGACCCAGCTTGATTGCCTTAACCTTCATTCAAATGTAACAGGTTAACACTTTCATGCTCTTGATTGGAGTTTACAGGTGGTGCATTGCCAGTCTCTCATAAGGCATAGCAGTTGATTAAAAGACAGTTATGTTCTGGGTAAGGTTGGGTGGTGTTCATATAATACATTGGTGCCAGTTTTGACAAGGGTGGTGCTGTGATTATATTACTCAGTTTTGTGCTACCTTTAAGTATCTTTCACCACTTTTCCCAGACAAGTTGTTATGAAATATTACTTTACTAGATAACAATCTTATAAAACTATCCCATTTAATTTAGCTTTGTTACATCTTGTGATCCGATGGATGCTGTTTTGAGAATATTAGTTAATCTTAACGGAACATATTTTTGAACATTAAAGAAATCCTAGCTTTTTCAAATAAAAACATAATGGGGATGATCTTAAGTTTTGGTGAGATGTAGCATCTTTTGAACTGATGCAAGCATTGAAGCTCATTAAACATGGATTAACAAGCTAGGAAGGAAGCCACATAAGACTTGGTTCCCAAATCGGGTTGTATAACATCGCTGGTAGAAAGAGACGAACAAAATAGATGGATGGAGTTTTCGTCGGTCAGAATGGCTCATTATATTAAGAGCTCATTCTCATAAATGTGATGTCTAAACTTCAGTTTGCCTTGTTCTCTTTTCCATGTCTGTCAGCGAAGGTCGTCAAATAGCAAAAAAATGTCATTTTCCTGTCCAAATTCTGTAATGAATTAGATCGGTTGGGTTACAAAAGCAAGCGAGATATATCCGAGTGTTGAATTGTTAATATATGTCATAGTGGGTGCGGTTGTCTTGCCAAGGTTTAATGTGAAGGTGTGCTGAACTGTGCACAACTAACGGATCCAAATTTAAGGTCAGCTCAACATCAAATCGGTCGGACAATTCAAGTAACACATTGAACCTTAACTGCTATTAATTGATTACACTGCAGGCTATAATATGATAGATTTAAGTGCAGATTGAACAGGGGCACCATGATCATTATTTGAGGTTAATATTGTTGGTACATCAGATTAAGTTTGTTTTCAATGTTTCAGGGTTCACCATTCAATGAAAAGTGACACCAGCAATTTCTATGCAACAAAGAGACCGATTCTTGTTTCAAAGTCTCTAAATACATCGGTCTATATAAAAATATCTATCCCTGTTAAATTGTTGTTCTGATTACACGTGAAGCGGGTGCTGATAAACTACAGTTTCAAAATGTCAAATGTTCTTCTTTCCTCACTAGATTAATGTTATTCGGTTGGTCTGGCATCGGGTATCATGGATTCTGCAGGACTGTTATGAATAGGATGGCTATTGGTCTGTTTGGGAGTTTCAAATGAGTCCTGGTGTGGGCAGGCATGGTTCTAAATGGAATTGCTGAAAGGATGAGGCCACAGTCCATGACTTGCTGGTTTGTAAATAGTCTGTGAAGAGTGAGTCATGCCATGGGCCCCTGGCCTGTCTTCTTGCTCCTGCGGTTTGGTTTTGTCTTTGCTCGGGTGAAGCGTAGCTGCGTGCCACATGAGTTGACGTTGGTTGGTATTGAAGAGTGGTGTATGCTGTCGGCTGACCAAGCCCAACCTGCGTTGCTTGACTGTCCTTCTGCAGCGCCCATGTTCGCTTCAACCGCTCGCCACCTTGTGGAGGCAGATTCTCGGTCAGAGGATGTACCACCCAAGGACTCCGGATCGCGATTTGATGAAGCAAAACGAATGGCTAGAATCGTCACTGCGGTAGTTCCTGGTCCTCCAGCTAGGATTTGAGTCGGTCCATTAAAATCGCTTGATGAAAATAAATGGTCTGTTAACGAGGGAAATAGGACAATTATGTTAATTTAGAAACACACTAGTTGTAGGCCGTAATACAACATGGTCACAGGCCCTTCGGACCAACTTCGTCCAGCGCGACCAAAATGCCCATATTAAGCTTAGTCCATTTGTTCGCTTTGACACATATTCTTCGGAAGGCATTTCTATTCATGATCATGTCAATTACCTTTGAGAAAGGTCTGAAGAAAGGTCTTCTTGACAAAACATTCATGTCTTCATTTTCTCAAGAGATGCTGCTGACCACTGTGTTAGCTCCAGCATTTTGTGTCCATCAATTACCTTTCAAATATTGTTATTGCTACCACATCATCCCCATTCATCCGGCACGTCAGGAAGAAGGGTCTCGACCCGAAAACGTGGCCTACTCTTCGTCCTTAGATGCTGCTGCACACGCTGAGTCTTCTTCTCCAGGCTTTTTGTGTACCTATCTGGCTGTAGTTTACAGAAGCCCATATTTGAGAAGTTGCACCAGGTTCTTTTTACGTTTCTCTTTCTCTTTAAACATCTAAGTACAATCCGTAGTGGGTCAGCAGTTAGTGGCTCATTGAACTTAACCAAGAATCGTACTTTTTCAATTGCTAGGTTATTCTGGAAAATATATTTATCTCCTAAAAATCATTTTTAGTAATGACTTCAATTTTCAGTATAACTTAGGGAACATATAGTCCTACAAGACACTCAAAGTTGTTATTTCACAATTGTTTTCTATTTACTCTGCCACAAAACCTGGGGGCATTATACCGGTGATGTGAGAGTGCTTAGTTATAAAGTTGTAGCATTATACAGCATGGAAAGAGGCACTTTTGACCCAACTTGTTCATAGAGATTCTGATGTATCCTGGGCTAGTCCCATTTGCCAGAATTTGGCCCATCACTCGAACCTCTCCATATATACCCGTTGTTTATAGATTTTCTAGGACCACAGGCGCCGCTATATATTTATATCTACGACATTTGGGGTTAATGGGGCAATATCGGAAATTTGCAGGATTGCTGCCAAAAGTGGGAAAGTGATGAGGTTAAATTTATTAAAGTACATTGACTCCTTGTTTTATAAAAACACGAGGGATTGGGTTTATGAAAACAAGGAGTTAAGTTTACATTTTTAAATTCTTTACTTGGGCTCTCAGCAGAGCTTTGCGCTGTGTCCAATTTTTGGCCGCGAATGTCAGATGTTATTTGGCTAGAGAGGCTATCTTGAATAGTTACAGGGATGAGAGGCAAGCCCTTGATCGCCAGATGCGTAAACTGATTTTAAATTCAACCACAATTGAACTCATATATTTCAGTACATTATACCATTTAGGTGGCAGTAGTGTTTCCAGGTACATTATGAAACAATATTTGTGGAATAAATGGAGCAATATTTGGTACCAGTTGTGGAGATAATTAGGCAGATATTCAAAAACCCGATTAATCTGTGGAATCCATTGCCACAGAAGGTCAATGGACATTTGTAAGACAGATTGACATCTGTTTGCAGAAAACACTCCGATCAGCGGGGAGAGCAACAAACCCGTCGTCCCCCGCACTGTGAACATAGATTACAAAAAATGCTGGAGTACCTCAGCGGGTCAGGCTGCATCTCTGGAGAGAAGTAATCCAGAGATGCTGCCTGGCAGCTGAGTTACTCCAGCATTTTGTGTCTATCTTCCGTGTAAATCAGCACCTGCAGTTCCATCCTACACGTTCCCGCACTGCCCCCACCCACACACAGACGAGTACTTTGTGCATTCTCAGCTTGTGTTTTCTGGATTACCTGCAACCGTACATTATTCTGCTCCAAACGTGAAAGTCAACAGCCATTAGTCAACGTATCAGCCCAACATACAGATGGACCTTTCATAATACTGAAGAGAATAAAAGCGATTGTTTTTTTCTTTAAAAAAAGATTATATAAATAAATAAATTAAGATATAAATAACAACCCCCCCCCCCCCCAAAAGAAAATAAATACTTGAATGAAATTCTGTAGAACGGAACTGCAAATGGTGGTTTATAGACACATAGACAAATAGAAACATAGACAATAGGTGCAGGAGGAGGCCATTGTCCTTCGAGCCAGCACCGCCATTCATTGTGATTATGGCTGACCTTCCGCTATCAATAACCCGTGCCTGCCTTCTCCCCAAATCCCTTGACTCTACTAGCCCCTAGAGCTCTATCCAACTCTCTCTTAAATCCATACAGTGATTTGGCCTCCACTGCCCTCTGGGGCAGGGAATTCCATAAATTTACAACTCTCTGGGTAAAAAAGTTTTTTCTCACCTCAGTCTTAAATGATCTCCCCTTTATTCTAAGACTGTGCCCCCTGGTTCTGGACTCACCCAACATTGGGAACATTTTTCCTGCATCTAGCTTGTCCAGTCCTTTTATAATTTGCTGGAGTACAAACTGCTGGAGTAACTCAACTGGTCGGGCAGCATCTCTAGAGGAAAAGGATGGGTGGCGAATTGGGTCGGAACTTTCTGAAGAAGGATTCCGACTGGATCCTTTCACCCATCATAGAAACATAGAAATATAGAAATTAGGTGCAGGAGTAGGCCATTCAGCCCTTCGAGCCTGCACCGCCATTCAATATGATCATGGCTGATCATCCAACTCAGTATCCCGTACCTGCCTTCTCTCCATACCCTCTGATCCCCCTAGCCACAAGGGCCACATCCAACACTCTTAAATATAGCCAATGAACTGGCCTCAACTACCCTCTGTGGCAGAGAGTTCCAGAGACTCACCACTCTCTGTGTGAAAAAAGTCTTTCTCATCTCGGTCTTAAAGGATTTCCCCTTATCCTTAAGCTGTGACCCTTGTCCTGGACTTCCCCCAACATCGGGAACAATCTTCCTGCATCTAGCCTGTCCAACCCCCTTAAGAATTTTGTAAGTTTCTATAAGATCCCCTCTCAATCTCCTAAATTCCAGAGAGTATAAACCGAGTCTATCCAGTCTTTCTTCATAAGACAGTCCTGACAATCCCAGGAATCAGTCTGGTGAACCTTCTCTGCACTCCCTCTATGGCAATAATGTCCTTCCTCAGATTTGGAGACCAAAACTGTACGCAATACTCCAGGTGTGGTCTCACAAGACCCTGTACAACTGAAGTAGAACCTCCCTGCTCCTGTACTCAAATCCTTTTGCTATGAAAGCTAACATACCATTCGCTTTTTTCACTGCCTGCTGCACCTGCATGCCTACTTTCAATGACTGGTGTACCATGACACCAGGTCTCGCTGCATCTCACCCTTTTCCTAATCGGCCACCATTTAAATAATAGTCTGCTTTCCTGTTTTTTGCCACCAAAGTGGATAACCTCAAATTTATTCCACATTATACTGCATCTGCCAAACATTTGCCCACCGTCACCCAGCCTATCAAGTCACTTGCAGTTCTCCTAGCAATCCTCCTCACAGCGAACACTGCCCCCCAGCTTAGTGTCATCCGCAAATTTGGAGATATTGCCTTCAATTCCCTCATCCAGATCATTAATATATATTGTAAATAGCTGGGGTCCCAGCACTGAGCCCTGCGGTACCCCACTAGTTACTGCCTGCCATTGTGAAAAGGACCCGTTTACTCCTACTCTTTGCTTCCTGTTTGCCAGCCAGTTCTCTATCCACATCAATACTGAACCCCTAATACCATCCTTTTACTCCAGAGATCCTGTCTGAGCCGCTGAGTTACTCCAGCACTTTGTGTCTATCTTTTGAATGAAATTCTATTCCCTCTTTGAGAAGTGAACAACATTGGCATATACATCTCTCTTGAATGCAGGAATGCAAACTCTCTTGAAAGCAGGGATACCCTGTATTCAAGAGGGGGCAAAGCTTTTTTCTCTGTCTTAACATTACGGTTAGCAATCATACTGAAACTCCCCCTGGTACCCCGTGCCCATTACTTACCACCAGAGGGATGGAGCAGACCAAGAAGACGATGGTCATGAACACCAGCAGCCAAAACATCTGCATTTCGGCGGCGGACGCGGCGAGACTGGGGAAGCGGCGGCCTCTGGAACTCCCCGTGGCGGCGGCATCGCCTCGACCCACCGACCTCTTCCTCATACTGATCAAGGTGCCGCACACGCTGAGGTTGCACAGCACTGTGACCAGGATCAGGAGGGCGCTGAAGCCCCCGTACATGTAGGAGTAGGTAGCGCCCACCGTGCTGTTGGCCCTCCAGTCCAGGAAGCACCAGGTCCCGGGGAAATGCCGGGCGTTCCTCCCCAGGCCGAAGAAGGGCAGGATGCAGAAGACCAGATTGAGCAAGTAGATCCCCATCAGGGCAAGCCTGGCCAGCCCCTTGTCGATGTAGCGGCCGTAGAAGAAAGCGTGGTTGATGGCCAGATAGCGCTCGATCGACATGGTGCACATGATGGTCATGCCCGCCGAGCCGAAGAAGAGCATGGAGAAGGAGAAGAAGTGGCAGAGCGGTTGTCCCCCCGGCCATTGCTGGGTCAGGTAGGTGGCGATCACCACGGGGCTGGTGCAGCAGGTGCCCAGCAGGTCGGTGACTGCCAGCCCGCACACCAACGTGTAGAAGGTGGTCTCCTTCTGCTCCTTCTTGGACACGCACAGCACCACGATGGCGATGAGGTTGCCCACCACCCCGACGGCGAACATAGTGGCCGAGGTGAGCACCTGGCTCGACCTGATGTTCAAAGACGCGGCCGAGCCGTTAACCGAGGTGTCGTTGACTTCTTCCCAGCTGGAATGGTTGAAAGACTCGGACAACAACATCACGCTCGGGGTTTTCTTTCCCGGATTCCGCGAAATTGTGTTTTTTTAAAAAAAAAACCCACTTTGTGGGCTGGGGGATGTCGAGAGGCGAAGTCCACGTTACCTGGCGGCCACCTGTCTGCAAGCTGCTTGGACCCACACACACACTGGGAGGAAACCCCCCTGAGTCCTCTGCCACTGTGCTACACCGCTCTCTCGCAGCGCTCGCTGATGATCTGCTCCTTCCACAACGCGCTCCCATTTTTAAATGGGACGCCGACAGCTCCAGGTGACACAGGCGGAGTGTGTGCGCGTCACATACCCCGTCGCTGCCGATGTTACGGCAGCGAAATGACACGGCTGCCCCCCCTGGGTTGGTCTGCAGAGAGAACCCCCCACCCCCATTTCTTTCTCGCCTGCAAAGTTTACACTTCCACGTTGCCAAGAATGATTCCGCAAACTATCTGCTTTTTTTTAAAGAAGAAGCAAACAGCGAAGCGTATAAAAGTGTATCAAATATTGAGAGGAATCGGCCGGGTGGAATCTCTTGCCCAGAGCAGGGGAATCGAGAGGGTATAGGTTAAAGGGGGAAGATTTTATAGGAATCTGAGGAGTGAATTTTCACACTAATGCTGATGAGTTTATCGGACGAGCTGCCGGAGGAGGTAGTTGAGGCAACGTTTAAGAAACGATCAGACGGGCGCATGGATGGGACAGGTTTAGCGGAATAGGGACCAAGCACAGGCCAGTGGTAGTGGTATAGATGGGACAAGTTGGGGTCGGCGTGGGCAAGTTGGGCCGAAGGGCCTGTTTCCACATTTATGATTATGACCAAAGCACTGGAGGGAACTCAGATGTTCAGGCATCATCCAGCGATGTTTCGGGTCGGGATCTTTCTTCAGGTTACCGAGGAGGTCTGAAGAAGACACGAAACGTTGTCACCCAATCTCTTCGGGGATGCTACCTGACCCATCGAGTTATTCCAGCACTTCGTGTTTTGTTCAAGGTTCTAGCATCTACAGTTTCTTGTATCAGCGTTTCTTACACTTTGGAGTTTTTTTACAAGGGCTTCGAAAATAATCCCTTGTCACGCTGATGGGATAGTATGAATAGAGATGGGAGGAAGCGCTTGTAAATGCTAGATACAAGGAACTGCAGGCGCTGGAACCTTGAGCAAAAAAAGTACCGGAAGAACTCAGCGAGTCAGGCAGCATCTGTGGAGGGAATGGATAGGCGAGCGTTCAGGTCGGGAACCTTTTTCAGATAGTAATATCGAGACATTGGTTGCGATAGTCAGACAGACACTCCTGACAGACTTGAAAGGTCGCCTATCCATTCTCTCCACAGATGCTGCCTGAATTACTCCAGCACTTTGGGTTTAGCTTGTAAATGTTGGTCCGTCCGACTGTCTCTTTGGCGTATTCGTTTTATGACCATGCCTATAACATCACTGTCAATCGCCCTGGCTGAGGGGCACGGTTCCAAGTAGACTGGCGATTTAACAGTAGCTGAAACTTCAGTGGGATTGAGCGCTCACTGTACGTGTCGTCGAGCACGGAAGCCCCAGCATCTGCCACTGAACTGCATTAGGTTGGGCAGATCTCCCCTTCCATCCTATGCTTGGGCCAGACCTTTAAAAACTCACAGGATGTCTCACATCCCCGACAGAAGCCAAATCGTCACTTCGGAGTTGCTTTCTGGCAACGACGGCCAAGGATAGGCTATGGGCGCGCTCTCGGCGCTTCGCCACCTGACTCATAGAGTCAGTCATACAGCATGGAAACCTCTGCTTTGGTCCAATTTTTCTCCATGCCGACCAAAATGCCCATCCACGGTTTCCAGCATTTGAACCATATATCCTCTAAACATTTCCTATCGATGTGCCTACAATTGTACCTGGCTCAACTACTTCCCATGGCAGCTCCTTCCATATATCCAATACCCTCTGTGTGATCTCTGCGAAATATCCTCAAGGTATGCCTACTTTGAAGTAGTTCTCCTCCTCTCTCCGACGTAGTCTGTAGACCCGAACCGTCCCCATCCTTTTTCTCCAGTGATGCTGCCTGGCGCGCAGAGTTACTCCAGCACTCTGTCTTCTTTTGTAAATCAACATCTGCGGTTCCTTGTGTCTGCCTTCACCAAGATGATGGTTCCAAATATATGGGAGGGGGTGTATATTTTCCATGGTTCTCTCATGAACCTTGATTATCGGAGAACAATGTGAAGCAGGTTGACAGAGGACGATATCGGATACTCCTGCAGAGAAAAAATTGACAATGGCATGGTCTTTGATGATGCACAAACGTTTGGCTGTTGACGTTTGGATGCCCTTGGATCTGGGCTGCGTGCTCCATAGATTAAACAGTTTCTCATTGGTCCTGAAGATTAGCTCTCCTGCCAGAGTAGAGAAAGGGGCTATGTTAGAGGTGATGTCTAACGAATCAGCAAGAAAGATTGAGTAAAATGTATGTATGCGATGGGGTCTTATTTAACTCTGCATGGGAGCTCCTCCACCACCATAACATGAAGTGGGTATTTAGATCCTGACCTTTGAAAGCTTTGTTACCCTGCTTGGAAATTTCCGTCTCTTTCCGTTCGCTGTAGAATCTATTCCTTTCATTATTTCAGCGATTGGGGGGAAGTTTTAAGTGAGACAGAGCTCAGCCGAATACATTTCCTGTCGTCCGGCATTTGACTACGCAGCCTGGAACTAATGGGACCAGAGCAAAGCTCTGCTAAAATTAATGGTACAAACCCACATTAAAAAGTTATCAGATTTATATTACTGAAAATGCTTCTATTAGTAATGAAGAGAAAACAAACCATAAACAGTCTTCTCTTTCCCATATCTAATATCTTCTATGTTTTCCCATATTTCTGCACTTCTCGGTAATCTCTGACCCCTTTATTCTCCTTTTAAAAATGTCTGTCACATGAGATTTCTGATGTGATCTTTGCAAATGGAAGGATTTTCCACTCGTGCAAATTGCATCAAATTGCTGCAAACATTTTATGAACGTTTGTGTGTATACTGATATAACATATTAAACGTATTTTTCTAACATTAAGTAGGGATGTCTCAGCTTCGAAACTGAAGCAAATTACTCCATGCAAACTGGGCAGCTGCATAACCATTATTCAAGGAGGCTCTGGAAGAATTGTCTGTTTGAAATGAAATGGCTTCCGGGAAGAGAATTGGTCATAATGACAATAGATAGAGCTATAATAAAGGTCACCTGATCAAAGTGCAGGATCAGCATGTTCCAGTAAGGAGGAGGAATAAGGATGGCAAGGTAACGGAACCGTGGATGGTCAAGGAGGTTGTAAACATGCTCAGGAAGAAAAAGGAACCATTTATCAGGTTTAAGATGGTGATACCAGAGGAGACTTACGAGGAATATAAAGCAAGTAAGAATGAAATCAAGCGGGTGATTAAAGGGCCAGAAGGGGCCATAAAACATTGGCGAGTCGTTTAAGGAAAATCCCAAGGTTATTTATTGGTACCTTGAAAATAAGAGGGTGACCAGGGGGACAGCTCGAAGATAAAGTTGGGAATCTATGCTTGGTACGAAACGAGTACTATGCACATGTATTTACCAAGGAGAAGGATTTGGTGGACAGCTAGATCAATGTGGAGAATTCAAGTATGCTGAGGCAGTGTGAGATTGAGAGAGAGGTGGTGCTGCGGCTCTTGAAGAACATTAAGGTGGATAAGTCCCTGGGACCTGAAGGGATCTACCCAGGTTATTGAGGGAGGCAAGAGAGGAGATTGCCGGGACCTTGACAAGGATCTTTGTTTCTTCTCTAGGCATAGGTAACGTCCCAGAGGACTGGAAATTGGCCAACATTGTTCCTTTGTTTAAGAAAGGAAGTATAGAGAATCCAGGGAGCTATAGGCTGGTGAACCTCACGTCATGTACATGGATTTTAGTAAGGCTTTTGAATGAATGAACACTTTATTGTAACATGTGACGTCACCGTGAAATTCGTTGCTTGCATACCCAAGGTATGCAAATAGTCGCCCATAAAGGGCGTTTTCAAAGTTACAAAGTATCCCCACGCCAGGTCCCCCTTTGTTCTCCCCCCCTCCCCCCACCATCACTACAGCCCCCCCACCCCAAACTGGGTCCTCCATTGTCCATTGTCCTCCCCGCTCCCTCATGGCACACCCCCCCACACCAGGTCCTCCTTTGTTCCTTCACCCAGTAGCAGCGCCTTCACTTCCACGTGTCCATCCTTGTCCACTGGTCAGCGCCATCATTGACCGCCGCACCAACATCTCCACCATCGTCGGAGGGTCCTCTCTGAATGCCTCAGTGGCGCCAAGCCAGGCCCCAGCTGCCCCATCATTGTCCCACAAGGCTCTACCTTGGACCCACGAGACTCCAACCCGCGAGCCTCCGGAAAGCTTTTAGTGAAGTAAATATATCCACCTCTATCACCTCCTCTGGTAGCTCATTCCATTAGCCCACCACTCTCAGTGTATAAAATATGTCTATCACAGCCCTTCTAAAACTTTCCTGTCACCATAAATGTATGCTCTTTGGTTTTAGACCCCTTACCTTGGGGAAAAAGACTGTAGCCACCATAGCTCTTCCCTTCATGATTTTAAGGTAAGGTAAGGTAATCGTTCAGCCTCCTTCCAAATGCCTTTGAAATGGTGTGATTGTACCTGCATGGTTGATGGGCATATGTGAATAGTTTACAAGGAAATAGGAAGCAGAATGGAACAGATGGGATTATTCAGCTTGGAGATGGCAAAGGCACAATGGCTGAATAGTACTAAACAATTTGCAATGAAAATAATGATGAAATGAAGGTGGATTAGTTATTTTTTTATACAGTTATATATATATATATGGATAGGAAGAGTTCAGAAGGACATGGGGCAAATGTAGGCAAATGTGACTAGCCCAGAATGCCAACTTGGTTGGAATGGTCACGATGGGCTGAAGGACCTATTTCTGTGCTGCATAGCTTAATGACTTGATGACTAGCCCAGTAGACTTAGAGGGAGTCTATGATTAAACCCAGTCTTTTAAGTTTCAAGAGTCAAGTCAAGAGAGTTTATTTGTTATATGTCCCAAAAACAGAACTATGAAATTCCTACTTGCCTGAACACAAAAATGTAAGTCTAACTAACTACCTGGTGCAACAGATTACAATTGAATTTCCATGGCTGGCTTTGGCAGAAGATTACAGGCAACAAAAAAAGCTGCTTTGTTATTGACATGGTTCATTTCCTATTTTTTTTCATAAAACCTAAAAGAAGTAAGAAAGACAAGACAAGAAAAAACACATAGTTCACCTCCCAGATTTGGCTGTGGTTTACTGAAAGCAATTGTTATCAGTCATAATGCACTTTAGCTGTCAATGGCAAAGTAAGCGTTAAGACTTCCTTAATCCATTTCCCTCTGCACTTTTCTTTGTGGCAAGCATTCACTGCATTCACTGATCATCTTCTTCCAGCTACTGTAAGCTTAGCATGGAGCTGAGAGAGGGGCAGGAGAAAGTTGAAAGTGGAAATTTCAGGGATTAGAGGACAATTTTGGGCACCATATCTGAGGAAGGATGTGCTGGATGTCCAGAGGAGATTTACAAGAATGATCCCAGGAATGAGTGGGTTAACTTATGATGAGCAAATGTTGCAACTGGGCCTTTACTCGCTGGAGTTTAGATGGATGAGGGGGGACCTCATTGTAACGTGTGATGAAGAACGATGGTGAAAGGCTTGTATAGCGTGCATGTGGAGAGGATGTTTCCACTAGTGGGAGAGTCGAGGACTAGATGTCATAGCCTCAGAATCAAAGGTTGTCCCTTTAGGAAAGAGTTGAGAAGGAATTTCTTCAGTCAGAGTGTGATGAATCTGTGGAATTCTTTGCCACAGAAGGCTCTGGAGGCCAAGTCAATGGATATTTTTAAAGCAGAGATCGATAGATTATTAATTAGTACAGGTGTACAGATGTCAGTGGTTATGGGGACAAGGCAGGAGAATGGGGTTAGCGGGGGATGATAGCTCAGCCATAATTGAATGTCAGAGTAGACTTGTTGGGCCGAATGGCCTAATTCTGCTCCTATTACATGACCTTATGACATGAGAGCAAAGGTATAAAGTGAGAGGGGCAAAGCTTAAAGGAGATGTGAGGGACAAATGTTTTGCACAGTGAGTGGAACGTACTGCTAATGGAGTTCATACAATAGTGGCATTAAAGAGGATTTTACATAGGCACATGGTTTTGTTGGGAATGGAGGGACATGGATCACGTGCAGGCAGAAGAGATTAGTTAAATGTAACATCATGTTCAGCGTGACATTTTGGGCTGAAAAGCCTGTTCCTGTGCTGTACTGTTCTTTGTGCTATGTTTTCTGTGATATGTGGGGAAGTCGATCTATGCAAAACAATCAGAATTTTGCCAATCCCTCCACTTAAGTCAATGGACTAGACATTCAGGTGAAATGAAACTAGACACAAAATGCTGGAGTAACTCAGCAAGACAGGCAGCATCTCTGGATAGAAGCAATGGGTGATGTTTTGAATAGAGACCCTTCTTCAGACTGAAGGGTCTTTAAACTGAAGAAGGGTCTTGACCCGATATGTCACCCTTTTCTTCTCTCCAGAGATGGCGCCTGTCCTGCTGAGTTACTCCAGCATTTTATGTCTATCTTCGATTTATCTGCAGTTCTTTCCTTCACATTCAGGTGAAACATTTGGCTGATGGTGAATTCCATAATATCTGTATTATGTCTGCCTACTATATATTCCAGCCATGTCAAGTCTTGACTTGATTTATGATCAAAATTCTCATCATGTACTTTCTAAAGGTGGCATATATTATACATGTATAATGTATTATGTCTCCCTGAAATGCCACTCAACCTTTTGTACAGTCTATGATTCATTCTTCTTCTGAATCTCAATGCTACAAGATTCCTTTATCCATTCATTATCTTATAATTTGGATGTTTTTTTACATCTAACCTTTTTCTCACCTACTCACTACTGCACAATTAATATAATTATTTGTGCAGGAAGGAACGGTAGATGCTGGTTTACACCGAAGATAGACGAAGATGTCGTAACTCAGGTACTTCAGGAGAGACGGGGGTGAGTGAAAAAGATGGGGGGGGGGGGGTTGCATTGTTGGTTAAGGAGGATGTCACGGCTGTGTTCAGGGGTGACATTATGGATGGTTCGTCTTGTGAGGCTATATGGGTGGAGCTGAGGAACAAGAAAGGGGTGATCACTGTTGGGGGTGTTCCACAGACCCCCGAATAGTGAATAGAAATTAGAAGAACGAATGTGCCGGGAGATTGCAGACAACTGCGGGTCTAATAAGTTTTACTTATTAGTTTTACAACTAATGTTGTAGTAAGCGATATAGACTGGGAAAATCATAGTGTGAAGGGTTCAGATGGGGTGCAATTCCTCAAAAGTGTTCAGGAGAGTTTTCTTAAACAGTATGTGGAGGCCCGCACACATGAGAGGGCACATATTGGGAAATTGGGAAGGGAAGTTAATGAGGTGTATGTGAAGGAGCCTTTTGGGACCAGTGACCACAGTTCGATTAGGTTTAAGATAGTTATGGATAGGGACGGAGAGGGTCCACGTGTTAAAATGCTCAACTGAGGTAAGGCCAACTTTGAGGGTGTGAGAGAAGGTCTCAAGTTGACTGGAGCAGGTTATTAGATAGGAAAGGAACCGACCAAGTGGGATGTTTTTAAAAGTGTACCAAAGAAAGCTCAGGATGTGTATGTCCCCGTTAGAGTGAAGGGCAAAGCAGGCAAATGTAAGGAAGCTTGGCTGACAAGGGAAATTGAGACGTAAGTCAAAAACAAGAAGGATACATGGGACAGGTATAGGCAGCTGGGATCAAGAGCATCCCTGGAGGAGTTTCAGGAGCTAAGGAGTAAACTAAAAAAGGAAGGTAGACACAAATGCTGGAGAAACTCTATTGAAACCTTTCTTCTCATGTGAGTGTGTGGGGGGGGGGGAGGGGGGGAGGGGGGGAGGAAGAAAGGAAGAGGTTCAAGTTGCACACCATCCTGACTTGGAAACATATCACCAGTCCTGTGTGGCCACTGGATATCAACACTGGAACTCCCTTCCCAATAATTTAATGGGAGCCTTCACAAGACGAATGGCAGCAGTTCAAGAATTTGATTCACAGTCACCTTCTGAAGGGCCTTTGTGTATGGAAAATATATGATGCTCAGATCATATATTGCCCATCTCCAGTGATGCTCAGATCCCAAAATATGAATTCACATGAAATGAAGCCATTTTATTTGACCTAGCCTGTGATTACTAAAGGCGAAGGAGCATCTGAGATGGATCTGATGACATCACATATCTTTGTTGGAAGCATGCAGAAACCCACCTAAATGTTGGAAAGTGAGCCAAGGAAGGGGTATACAATCTGGTCTCTTGGCTCTTTCAATCACCTGGGGCTTTTTTGCAATGCTTCCAGACATAGAAACATAGAAACATACAAAATAGGTGCAGGCCATTTGGCCCTTCGAGCCTGCACCGCCATTCAATATGAACATGGCTGATCATCCAACTCAGTATCCTGTACCTGCCTTCTCTCCATACCCCCTGATCCCTTTAGCCACAAGGGCCACATCTAAACCTCTTAAATATAGCCAACGAACTGGCCTCAATTACCTTCAGTGACAGAGAATTCCAGAGACTCACCACTCTCTGTGTGAAAAATGTTTTCCTCATCTTGGTCCTAAAGGAATTCCCCCTTATCCTTAGACTGTGACCCCTTGTTCTGGACCTCCCCAACATCGGGAACAATCTTCCTGCATCTAGCCTATCCAACCCCTTAAGAATTTTGTAAGTTTCTATAAGATCCCCCCTCAGTCATCTAAATTCAAGTGAGTACAAGCCATGTCTATCTAGTCTTTCCTTATATGAAAGTCCTGACATCCCAGGAATCAGTCTGGTGAACCTTCTCTGTACCCCCTCTAAGGCAAGAATGTCTTTTCTCAGTTTTGAAGACCAAAACTGTACGCAATACTCCAGGTGTGGTCTCACCAAAACCCTGTACAATTGCAGTAGAAACTCCCTGCTCCTATACTCAAATCATTTTGCTATGAATGCTAACATACCATTTGCTTTCTTCACTGCCTGCTGCACCTGCATGCCTACTTTCAATGATTGGTGTACCATGACACGCAGGTCTCGTTGCATCTCCCCTTTTCCTAATTTGCCACCATTCAGATAATAGTCCTCCCTCCTGTTTTTGCCACAAAAGTGGATAACCTCACATTTATCCACATTATACTGCATCTGCCATGCATTTGCCCACTCACCCAGTCTATCCAAGTCACCTTGCAGCCCCTAGCATCCTCCTCACACCTAACACTACCCCCCAGCTTAGTGTCATCCGCAAACTTGGAGATGTTGCATTCAATTTCCTCGTCCAAATCATTAATATATATTGTAAATAGCTGGGGTCCCAGCACTGAGCCATGCAGTACCCCACTAGTCACTGCCTGCCATTCTGAAAAGGACCCGTTTACTCCTACCCTTTGCTTCCTGTCTGCCAGCCAGTTCTCTATCCACATCAATACTGAACCCCCAATACCGTGTGCTTTAAGTTTGTATACTAATCTCTTATGTGGGAACTTGTCGAAAGCCTTCTAAAAGTCTAGATATAACACATCCACTGGTTCTCACTTAACCACTCTACTAGTTACATGCTCGGAAAATTTGATAAGATTCGTCAGACATGATTTACCTTTCGTAAATCCATGCTGACTTTATCCAATGATTTCACCACTTTCCAAATGTACTGCTATCCCATCTTTAATAACTGACTCCAGCAGTTTCCCCACTACCGAAGTTAGACTAACTGGTCTGTAATTCCCCGTTTTCTCTCTCCCTCTTTTTTTAAAAAGTGGGGTTACATTAACTTCCCTCCAATCCTCAGGAACTACTCCAGAATCTAAGGAGTTTTGAAAAATTATCAATAATGCATCCACTATTTCTGTGGTACTTCCTTGAGTACCCTGGGATGCAGACTATCTGGCCCTGGGGATTTATCGGCCTTTAATCCATTCAATTTATGCAACACCACTTCCCGGCTAACCTGAATTTCACTCAGTTCCTCCACCTTATTTGACCCACGTCCCCTGCTATTTCCGGCAGATTATTACGTCTCATACCTTCAAATTTACCTTTGTTTATGTTCCTTGTTTCCCTTGTTTCTGATTTAATTATGTCACTCTCCATCCTAATTATGGTCACTCTTGCACAAGGGGCCACGCACAACAAAACTCCAGTCTGAAGAAGAGTCTTGACCCGAAACGTCGCCTATCTCCTTCGCTCCTCAGATGCTGCTGCACCCGCTGAGTTTCTCCAGCTTTTTGTGTACCCAAGACTACTAACTAACCCTTCCTCATTACTCAATACCCAGTCTAGAATAGCCTGCTCTCTCGTTGGTTCCTCTACATGTTGGTTTAGAAAACTATCCCGCATACATTCCAAGAAATCCTCTTCCTCAGCACCCCTGCCCATTTGATTCACCCAATCTATATGTAGATTGAAGTCACCCATTATAACTGTTTTACCCTTGTTGCACGCATTTCTAATTTCCTGTTTGCTGCCATCCCCAACTCCACTACTACTGTTAGGTGGCCTGTACACAACTCCCACTAGCGTTTCCCCCCCTTCGAGTTTTGCAGCTCTACCCATATCGATTTCACATCCTCCAAGCTAATGTCCTTCCTTTCTATTGCATTTCTAGACCTTCTACCTGCCTTCATAATGTATCATTGTTAAAGTCGGATTATGGTAGAATTCGACATGAACACTGTCCTGTTTTAGTATGCCACCCTCTAACCTGTGGTGTACAGATTTCCATAGATGCCAACCGTGTCAGTGCATGCACTCTGAAATTCCAGGTGATTTTAATGGCACATGTCAATCGCATGTTTTACACTGCTAGCTAGGGATAAATATCTGGATAATTATGTTTGGAAACAGCTGAGCAATCTTAATGACTTTATTGATTGCTATTACTGCAACTGAACATGTTCATTGCAGTGTTTAGTAACATCCTAATGTCTTTTAACTTTGCTCTTTCTTACTATGGCATCACTAATGAATACATTTAGTGCCCACCTGTCAGTATGTAATACTGCAATAATTGATATCAAATATTTGCCTTTCCTCCCCAAACTTTATCTAAAATTTCTTAAAGGTTGCTGAATGCCTTCTCCTTTTCATGTTGTGTACATTAGTGGTATTGCTTTGCTGAATCAAAGACTAGAAATGTTAACAGTCCCAAAATCTATCCTTTCTTGTGCTTTTCCATTTTAATATCACCTTCAACAATCAATTCTATGCTTAGTTTAGTGCAGAAATACAGCATGGAAACAGGCACTATGACCATCCGAGTCCATGCTGACTTTCAATCATACATTCACACAAGTTCTATTTTATCGCAATTTCTCATCCACTCCTCCCTAGAGGCAATTTTACAGAGGCCAATTTACCTACAAATCCGCATGTTTGGGATGGGGTAGGAAACCGGAGTACCTAGAGGAAACACATGCTGTCACAGGGAGAACAAGCAAACTCCACACAGACAGCACCAGAGGCCAGGATTGAACCTGGGTGTCTGACGCGGTGAGGCAACAGCTCTATCAGCTTGAAATTTTCCTTTTCCCATCAATTATTAATTTCTCTACTCTGGCAGTTTCTCTATTTTTTCCCTAGGGTGATGTTTGCAATAAAGCCTTTTCAGTCACTTTGTAGGCAACTGTCCTGTTAATTTTTCTACTTAAAATCCAGGTGCTCCAAACAGAAACAAAATGCAAGCAAAGTTAATGTAATGGAATCTGTTCCATGGCCTAAACCAGCAATATAACCATAAATTAACTTTGGAACAAAGGATATTGAAGGATTATCCTCAGACCTATCAGCCACAATTATGTGAATCAGAAAAACGAAATTGAATATATCTCCACTTTGATCTTCAGATTTTGATAAATCTGATGAACAGGATTAGGTCTATAGCAACATGGATGTCAACTTCACTCAACAAATCCAAATTACAAAGTTGCATATCACAGAATTCCAGATTATATCACTATCTTCAGGAGAAGGAGGTGGGAGTCAGTATGGTTGGCATATTGAATGTAGAGCTGACAGACCAGATTTTGCTCACTTAGATCCCTGAACTAGAATCACTGTGTGTGTCCACATGCCTACACCTACCTTGTCTGTCCCAAAATATCTTAGGCTGTTGGAAGTCCAAAAGCTATAGATGCTTAAAGAGTTAGATTACAATAGTTTCATTCAGAACCATCAGTGTAAGCTAGCAAGATCTTGATTAGTATGTAATTACTTGGCCTCTTTGTTTCTGGATGTTACAGAGATGGACTGCTTGTCTTGTGGACCATTCTGATATTTTGGATACACTCTATCTACCTTTCTCTGGAGAGAATAAAGTTAATTTTCTTACACTTGCTTGGGTCATTTATTTTTTTGTTACACATCATCTGCGTTGATACATACAGCTTCCTTATCTAACCACTTGGTAAGTCTCCCATGTGTCATCTTACTCAACCTCCTGGCTTGGCTTAATAGCTCCAAAAACTACTCCTGCCTTTATCTGTTCTCTTACCTCATGAAGCCATCATTGACTATTTTAGCTCTCCTTATGCAGTACTCAATCTCAAGTCCACCACTGCAGTCAGACCAGGAAATGTAATAATAAAACACATTAGATAGAACAAAGAATGAAATAGTTTCAGGAAGGGACTGGTTTGAAGAAGGGTCCTGATCCAAAATGTCACCTGTCCATTCCCTCCCCAGTTACTGCCTGACCCGCTGTGTTCCTCCTGAAGTCTAAGTTTATATTTTAAACTTAATGGTCCTTCCCCTCCCTCTTTCTGTAATCTGTTCCAACCTTATGAACACAGCATCTACAGTATCTAATTCTAGCCTCTTGCTCAAAGCCAAATCTAATGACTTCACTGCTGATTCATGTGCATGCAGTCGTCAGATCCCTGAGCTTTGTAATCCTCTTCCTAAACTTCAGTGTCTCACTCCCTCTCTTTTCTCCTTTACAATATTTGTGAAAAGCCATCTCTTTGACCAAGCAATTGATTTGTTTCCTGCGTAGTTGAAGTGATGTTACTGCTTTTTACAGTGGCTTGCACAAGTTTCCATGCCGCTTGAACTTTTCCACATTTTGTCACGTTACAACCACAAACGTAAATGTATTTTATTGGGATTTTATGTGATAGACCAACACAAAGTGGTGCATAATTGTGAAGTGGAAGGAAAATTATACATGGTTTCCAAATTTTATTACAAATAAAAAACTGAAAAGGGTGGCGTGCAAAAGTATTCAGCCCCCCTGAGTCAATATTTTGTAGAACCACCTTTCGCTGCAATTACAGCTGCAAGTCTTTTGGGGTATGTCTCTACCAGCTTTGCACTTCTAGAGACTGAAA
Organism: Okamejei kenojei; assembly: GCA_035221665.1. Taxonomy (NCBI): domain Eukaryota; kingdom Metazoa; phylum Chordata; class Chondrichthyes; order Rajiformes; family Rajidae; genus Okamejei; species Okamejei kenojei. The sequence goes on along the minus strand of CM069140.1, from coordinate 59,798,919 downwards.
TTTTTGCCCATTCTTCTTTGCATAATAGCTCAAGCTCAGTCAGATTGGATGGAGAGTGTCTGTGAACAGCAATTTTCAAGTCTTGCCAGAGATTCTCAATTGGATTTAGGTCTGGACTTTGACTGGGCCATTCTAACACATGAATATGCTTTGATCTAAGCCATTCCATTGTAGCTCTGGCTGTATGTTTAGGGTTGTTGTCCTGCTGGAAGGTGAACCTCCGCCCCAGTCTCAAGTCTTTTGCAGACTCTAACAGGTTTTCTTCCAAGATTGCCCTGTATTTGGCTCCATCCATCTTCCCATCAACTCTGACAAGCTTCCCTGTCCCTGCTGAAGAAAAGCATCCCCACAGCATGATGCTGCCACCACCGTGTTTCACAGTGGGGATGGTGTGTTCAGGGTGATGTGCAGTGTTAGTTTTCCGCCACACATAGCGTTTTGCATTTAGGCCAAAAACTTCAATTTTGGTCTCATCAGACCAGAGCACCTTCCTCCACATGTTTGCTGTGTCCCCCACATGGCTTGTGGCAAACTACAAACGGGACTTCTTATGTCTTTGTTTCAACAATGGCTTTCTTCTTGCCACTTCCATAAAGGCCCGATTTATGGAGTGCACGATTAATAGTTGTCCTGTGGACAGATTCTCCCACCTGAACTGTGGATCTCTGCAGCTCCTCCAGAGATACCATGGGCCTCTTGGCTGCTTCTCTGATCAATGCTCTCCTTGCCCGGCCTGTCAGTTTAGGTGGACGGCCATGTCTTGGTAGGTTTGCAGTTGTGCCATACTCTTTCCATTTTTGGATGATGGATTGAACAGTGCTCCATGAGATGTTCAAAGCTTGGGATCTTTTTTCATAACCTAACCCTGCTTTAAACTTCTCCACATCTTTATCCCTGACCTGTCTGGTGTGTTCCTTGGGCTTCATGATGCTGTTTGTTCACTAATGTTCTCTAACAAACCTCTGAGGCCTTCACAGAACAGCTGTATTTATACTGAGATTAGATTACACACAAGTGGACTCTACTTACTAATTAGGTGACTTCTGAAGGCAATTGGTTGCACTGGATTTTATTTAGGGGTATCAGAGTAAAGGGGGCTGAATACTTTTGCACGCCACACTTTTCAGTTTTTTATTTGTAAAAAAATTTGAAAACCGTGTATCATTTTCCTTCCACTTCACAATTACGCGCCACTTTGTGTTGGTTTATCACATAAAATCCCAATAAAATACATTTACGTTTGTGGTTGTAACATGACTAAATGTGGAAAAGTTCAAGGGGTTTGAAAACTTTTGGAAGCCACTGTAGATAGCAATCAATCACTAATCGGGACATGCCACATGTGCCTCCAATCTGCAGTGTTTACACTGGTGATTAGTTTTTAACGTAGATTCAGTCATAAAATAATTGCCCTTTCGTCCAGTGACAAGGTGACAGAATCTGTAGGCTGCTTATTTCTGTTCTGCCTCAATATTGGGCATTTATTGACATTTATTTTGGATGAGATTCTGGATATATTTGGTCTGCTTTCTATGATACCTTGGTGTGACCATTGATTAACTTAAGCTTCGTTAAAATGTCTGATTGTTATTAGTTTATATTGCTGCAATATTCCTTCTTTTCACCTTTTAAATTAATTTGGAAAGACTAGTAAAATGCAACATCAATTTTGTAAGTGAAAGTTATTCATTTACCAAATATTTTGATGTTTATGAAGTTTACAAAGGTGATAGACCTATAAACATTTTTGCAGTTTGATGTTGAAAAATTGTTCAGCAACGTGTTACCCAGAAGATTGTTCAAGTAAGGTTGTCTTCTGTGGGATATGTTTGTGTGGGTTGTCAAAACAAGTTAATAATGATAATAACTCTGTATGGACTTCAGTCACCACTAGAATCCTTGAGGGATTTGTATGTTCTTCATCGTTATCTTTACTGATACGGTAGAAGAAAGCATCCATTGAGGGAATTATTTGTCTGATGAGACAAATGCGTGTGTGGGAGTTAGGTAATTGAATGAAATATCAGGCTTACATATATTGGAAAGATAAGCCTATGTATGACAGAGCTGGATAAGTGCAAATGATACATTGAGGATTAATTACAGGAAAGGTTATCCTTCCCTGCAAGGATTATCCTTTAACAGGGAAGAGAGAGATTATGATAGAGGGCAGAGGACAACCGAGCAACACGTACTCATGTGAATAAGTTAGATTTAGGGGGTTTTACCTTTCACAGAGTCATTGACCAATGTGATACATTGCTATCATTTGCATTGAGTAAGATTCATTGCAAGCCTTCAACAGGTAGTATTATGGGGTCTATAGAGGCAAGTATTTGAGTGGAAGCAACTGGGTGCAAGGGAGCCAAGGGAGCCACGATTCAGTGATAACACATGTGCCTCTGAGTTAGAGGCTGTGTGTTCAAGTATGACTCCAAGGGTTGAGTGATATATTTGGGTTGTAACTTCAGTGTGGGACTGAGGGAGTGCTGCACTGTCAGGAGTACTTTGCTCTGATGAGATGTTAAGAAGAAGTACAAAACCCGGAGGTGGATGTGAAAGACTTCATGGTACAACATTGTAAAAGACCAGGAAAGTCATCCCCCGTGATCTATTATTCCCCCGACAGATACTATTAAAACATATATATCTGGTAATTAACCAATCACTGATTATGTAAACTTGCTGGATGCAAATTCAATGCAGAGTTTTCTATATTACTAGACTAAGTGGGACCCGTTGGGTCCCAGTCACATGGGATGCCTGGTCCACCAATGCAACCCATTCCCCAGTGCAATATTCCACCATTCACCTGTTCCCCCAATGCAACGGCAGGAGCGTTCTGTTGCCGGGGATGGGGATGGCTTCAGGCGGGGAGCGTCCTGCACCCAGGGGAGGGGGATGGCTTCAGGTGGGGCCTGTCGGGGGCTGGTGGGGATGTGTGTGGGGGAGGTGTGGGGGAGGGAGGGGGGGTGTGGGGGAGGGGGTGGTGTGGGGGGAGGTGTGGGGGTGGGGGGCGTGGGGAGCGGGGGGTGTGAGGGGAGGGGGATGGTGTGGGTGAGGGGGGGTGTGTGGGGAGGGTGTGTGTGTGTGGGGGAGGGTGTGTGGGAAGGTGAGTGTGTGGGGGAGGGGGGCTGTGTGGGGGAGGGGGTGAGAGGGGTGGTAGGGGGGGCGGTGGGGGGTGTATGGGGGGAGGGGGTGTGGGGGTGTGGGGGAAGGGGGGAGGGGAGGGGAGGGGGAGTGCAGGACCGGGGGAGTGTAGGGGAGTTGGGGTGTAGGGGAAGGGGGGTGTAGAGGAGGGGAGGTCTAGGGGAGGGGTGTGGGGACGGGGGTGTGGGAGGCGGGTGTGTGGGCTCACCGGTTCCCAGGCCCTGCTCCGACAGCACTGACCGGCTCCAGAACCCGGCTCCGGACTCACTCAGCGGCTCCTGTCCCCAGCGCCTGCCACGCTCACAGCCCCCGCCCGCGAACACAGCCAGCCCCTGCCCGCAGTACACAGCCAGCCCTCGCCTGCAAATGCAGTCAGTCCCAGCCCGCGGTACACAGCCCACACACCGCTCCATCAGCTTTATTCTTGGCGCCGGTGATTGACGGCGGGTGCCGGAAGCGGCGTCGCCGGCCTGGCGAATAGCAGACCAATAACTTTTGTAATATTTCTTGAATATTCAAGAAATATTACAAATTATTCAATAAAACTTGGAGCAGAGGAGAGTAAGGTGGCGAAAAAATCCGAGCGATATAGGGTACCGTTTTTGCACAAATTTAAAAACAACGCAAACCAGAAGAGGACAAGTTGATAGTTTTAGTAGTAGTATAGAGAAGAGAAGATATATATATATATATATATATATATATATATATATATATATATATATAAATAGATAGAAGATAGAATATAGAAGAATAGAATAGAACAGTTAGGAGATAGATAGAAGATAACAACCCTTCTGATGTACTTAATGAGCTGGAAAATTATTTGGGACATTTGACATCACCAAGTACTAAATGTATGCTTTATCTTTTCTTTTTTCATTAACTTCAACGCAGAATTTGTTGATTCCATACAGCACAACTTAAAACCACACAAAATTGATTGTTTAGAAACATAGAAACATAGAAAATAAGTGCAGGAGTAGGCCATTCGGCCCTTCGAGCCTGCACCGCCATTCAATATGATCATGGCTGATCATCCAACTCAGTATCCTGTACCTGCCTTCTCGCCATACGCCCTGATCCCTTTAGCCACAAGGGCCACATCTAACCACCTCTTAAATATAGCCAATGAACTGGCCTCAACTACCTTCTGTGGCAGAGAATTCCAGAGACTCACCACTCTCTGTGTGAAAAATGTTTTCCTCATCTTGGTCCTAAAGGAATTCCCCCTTATCCTTAGACTGTGACCCTTGTTCTGGACCTCCCCAACATCGGAAACAATCTTCCTGCATCTAGACCTATCAGTTACCCAAGTCTAATCCAGACTTCACTGGAGTGTATAGAATTCTCTTACAAAACTTTACAATTACTCACCTTCATCGGATTCTGACTCAGTTCCATCCACCTTTTATCCACATTATACTGCAACCCCCCGCCTATCACAGTCCATGCACCCCCTCCGGTGAAATGTTGCATTCAATTCCTCGTCCCACAATTATAATATGTCCTTTCCTTAGTATATAGACTAGAACCATCCAATCCACATCCCACTGAACCCCAATAGTTTATTCAGTATTAATCTCATATATGGCGTCTGCCATGTCCTTGCTCATCCTCTGATGATCAGACATTCCTTTCGTAAACCTGTAATGATTTCTAAATCTCTGGCAAGGGACTAACTAATCTCCCCGTATTCTCTCTCCCTCCTTTTTAAAAAAGTGGGTTTACTTTAGCTATTGCTTATTTGCATCCACTTCTTTACTCTGGGATGCAGACCTTATTTATCTAAATCCATTCAATTTACCCAATTCCCGCTAACCTGCTTGTCCAATTTCTCAGTTTTTTCAATCTGGTCTGCCCATGTTCTGCCCTGCTAATCTCTTCACTCTTCACGCAGTATCTAGTTCCCTCTTTCTTTCATAATCTATTTTCCCTTTCCTAATTAAGCCTTTTGTACTCCTTTGGACAAAGGGCTTAATTAGACTCTGAATTTCTCCCAGTCGTCTGGTAGGCTGCTTTTTCTGGCTAATTTGTATGCTTCATCTTTTGTTTTTATACTATCCGTGATTTCCCTTGTTATCCATGGATGCACTACCTTCCCCGATTTATTCTTTTGCCAAACTGGGATGAACAATTGTTGTAGTTCATTCATGCAGTCTTTAAATACCTTCCATTGCACATCCACTGTCAACCCTTTAAGAATCACTTGCCAGTCTATCTTGGCCAATTCACCTCATACCTTCAAAGATACCTCTGTATAAGTTCAGAACCCTTGTTTCTGTTTTAATTATGTCACTCTCCATCCTAATGAAGAACTCAAAATATAAATTAGTTCATTTGTATAACAGCTCTCTATATTATTTGTTCGTAATATTTAACTGGCAGTGTGAGATAGCATTGCTCCATAATTCACCTCCAGCCCCAATAAATTAAATATCACACGTGGAACATGAAGAACAGCATCCTCTGCAGTATGCTCCAGTATATTTCAATGTTTCACACGAGCTAAATGTATTTGTAATTTATATTTTGTAAGGCAGGTATAGACAGTTTGTATTCAAAAATGATTTATGAACAGACCAGTCACAAAGAAATGATTTTGGATTATGTACTGAGGTAGCTGGTTGCCATGGCATGCATTTGGTGATGACTACTGATGTAAACCTTAGAGATACAGCGAAGAAACAGGCCCTTCGTCCCACCGAGGCTGCGCCGACCTCTCACATTATCCTACACACTGGGGACGATTTACAATTTTACCAAAGCCAATTATCCTACAAACCTGGACACCTTTGGGAAGAAACAAGGGAGAAAGAAGCACCTGGATAAAACATGGTGAAAGTTGCTTGGACCTATTTTTCTTGTAGGCAAATTACAAGGGATCTATATTGACCAGATGACTGGCACAGATGTGGGCCATTACTAAGCTTTCAAAACACTTCATTTTTTAATTTGCTATAATGCTACACCTCTCTGGCTCTCAATATTATAACTGGAATGGGTGGGAAATTTGTTTTTGCTTACTTTCCTTAATCATTAGATCCTCATCTTATCGTTAAAATAAATAAAAAGCAAAGACTTCCAAAACTGAGCATACAAATCTTTCATTTATACTCCGTGTAAAATTGTTTGTTGAGGAAAATATTTAATTCCTCTTGTGTTTAGGAGGATGCTTAAGCCAAATGTGAGGGTAAAGTACAGGTTCAGCTCCTACTGTATGTGTGAAGTTTTAACGTTCTCCTTGTGGCCCCATGCGCTTCCCCCAGGTATCCTCCTTCATCCCAAAGATGACTGGATTGATAGATCAATTGACCACTGTTAATTGCCTGTAGTGTGACTTAGAAATAAAATATGGGATGAATTGAGAGGAATGTGGGGAGAATGAGGAGACAGTGTAGAATTAGTGTAAAAGGGTGATCAATAGTCAGTGTTGGCTCAATGAAGGGTCTGCTTCCTTGTTGTGAGTCCAAAGTGAGCTAGTTTGTGGACTGGAGTATTAAATAGCTGTTTAAAAAAAATGTGTATGCAGTCCTGTAATGCCTATGCATTTAACCTATATTCAGTCAAGATGGTTAATTGGTATTGCTAAACAACATATGTCATTGTTAAACAACATTAGCATGTCCTTTTTTAAACTCTGTGTAATTTATCTTTATGACTGTATCGTTCTGAGCATGACCGGTATCCATGATGTGGCAATAAAAACGGAAGCCTTTATTTCACATCATGCTCAGTGGTGAGCTTGTTCAGTTAATTCCAGATAGGAGGCAAAGCTGTCTCCGTTTAGATTCTCCAATTTCGATTTTATTCATTGTTTTCATTTCTTCTTTCTCTCACATGAATGCATTTTATCAACTTTTCATTTCAATCTCTGCTAGTTCATTCAAGAGCTACAATCTTTGAAAGCAGTGAGACAACATTCAATTAACAGCTCTATTAACCTAGATAATTTGAAAGTTAATGAAAATAATAAAAACATTGCTTGACAGATTTATAACCCAGGTTGTAACTGGCATTGGGAAAATTGATCAACATACAGTATATCTATCAGCAGTGACGGTAAGGCAACAAATTACCAAAGGGCACCACATTGCTTTGTAAATCATGAAAACCAATTACATTCTAAAATTTACTGACAAGAACCTTGTATTATATAGATATCTGGAATTAGGTACAAACAATAATTCATGTTACAGTAAGATGTGTTGACAGTTATACTGCGAGTTTCTTTGTCTTTACACAAAAGAAAGAAACATGTTATTTATACTATTTTTTGAAAGATTTCTTTTTTTTTTAAAGTTTAGTTTTTTATTGGAGAGAAATAAAAATTCACAGTACATCTGATGTATAGCATTACATTTTTCTCCTTTTTGTTTTTATAAATAATAATAATAATAATAATATAAACAAAATAACCCTAACCCACCCTCCCTAAACGCTTATTTTTTCACAATCCAAATATATCACAAAATCAAATGCACTTTTTAACAATAATAAAGTAACAAAACAGAATAAAGGCAGATCCCCACTTAATGTCAAGTGCCCTCAGTCAACATGTAGTTCCTTTAGACCCTCAAAGTATGATTAAAAAGGGTTCCCATTTCTAATAAAACTTTTTCACAGACCCCCTCAATGTGAATTTAATCTTTTCTAACCTTAAAAAAAACATGACGTCTTCCAGCCAAGCAGCGGCAGATGGAGGAGTGGTAGATTTCCAGACCAGCAAGATTCTCCTACGTGCCAAAAGTGATGTAAATGTAATGATATCAGACTGGGTTGTATTTAAACCCAAGGTTTTATCTGCTACACCAAATACAGCTACAAGCGGGCAAGGTCTCACTGTCATCCCAAGGACTTCACTGATGGTTTTAAAAACCACTGCCCAGTAGTTAACAAGTTTGGGGCAAGACCAGAATGCATGAGCTAGGATTGGCTGGAGAGAACGAGCACCTGTCACAGCCAGCGTCCGACCCTGGATATATGTTAGCAAGCCTGTCTTTGCTTAAATGAACCCTGTATAAAACTTTAAATTGTATGAGCCCCAATCTAGCACATGATGACGAGGAGTGGACTTTTTTCAGCGCTTCTGTCCAGCATTCCTCAGACAGATTCATACCAAGGTCATCCTCCCACCTAGCTTTAACTTTGTTCAGGTTTTGATCTCCTAAATACATCAATCGAGAATATACTGCAGAGATCAGTCCTTTATTTGCAAAGGTAAGAGTGAGTTTATCCAACACTGTGACAGGAGTGAGATCAGGAAAAGAAGGAAATTGTTTCATGACAAAGTGGCGAACCTGAAGATATTTAAAGAAATTATTATGTGGGAGGCCATGTTTTTTGTGTAGGTAGTCGAAACTATCAAATATGTTGTTAGTGTATAAATCCTTAATGGACATAAGACATTCAAACCCCACTGTCGAAAGGTTGAGTCAAGTGTAGAGGGGGGAATAAATGGTTACTGTGAATGGGACCCAGAACTGAAGCTGATGTAAGCTAATAATGGCAATGAAATTGGTTAAAAATTTTGATGGTTGATAGTACGACAGGGTTGGATGTAAATCTAGAGGGTTTCAATGGCAGGGAGGAATATACTAAAGCTGGGAGAGACGAGGAGTAACAGGATTGTGATTCAAGCAGACACCAGTCTGTATGTGGTCGGTGGAGCCAGAGTAATATATTTTGGATCGCTCGCTTCGCCGAACACCTCCGCTCGGTCCGCAATAACCAACCCGACCTCCCGGTGGCTCAGCACTTCAACTCCCCCTCCCATTCCACATCCGACCTCTCGGTCCTGGGCCTCCTCCACGGCCAGAGTGAGCAACACCGCAAGCTGGAGGAACAGCACCTCATATTCCGCTTGGGGAGTCTGCATCCTTTGGGCTTGAATATTGAATTTTCTCAATTCTGTTAACCCTTGCTGTCTCCTCCCCTTCCCACCTCTCCCTCAGCCCTCGGGCACATTCCCTCTATCTCTATTCCCTCCCCACCCAGTCGACCAGCTTCTCATTTTCACACCACAAACAGCTTACAATGGCTTGTTCCCTTTATCACCGATACTTTTTTGCATATCTTTCACTCATTGTTCCTTATCTCTCCACATCACCGTCTATATCTCTAGTTTCCCTGATCCCTGACCAGTCTGAAGAAGGGTCTCGACCCGAAACGTCGCCTATCTCCTTCGCTCCTTAGATGCTGCTGCACCCGCTGAGTTTCTCCAGCTTTTTGTGTGCCCCCTAATATATTTTGGATATTGGATGCCCGGTAATAATTAATAAAGCTAGGAAGGCCCAGTCCACTTACTTCACGATCTCTTTGGAGAGTACACTTATTGACCCTTGGAGCCTTGTTACCATATAAATCTATAAAGGAGGTTATAGATTGGTTAACTGAGTTAAAAAATGATTTGGGTAGGAAAACCGGCAAACATTGGAACAAGTAAAGAAATCTGGGAAGTACAGTCATCTTCACTGACTGCACTCTCCCAGCCATAGTGAGTGGCAGACTACGCCATCTCTCAAAGTCAGCCTTCATTTGGCTAACTTGAGGCATGTAGTTAGCTGCAAACTGGGATGTGAAAACGCGGGTGATGTGTATTCCTAAAACCCCTGTCTCACGGTGCGAGGTGACCCACGAGTGACCCAGAGTTCTCACTCGCAGTAATCACGTACACTAAACGTAGCGGGAACGTCGGAACACTTGCGAGCAACTTAGCGACTCGTGGTTTGATTTTTTCCACGAGTCAAATTTACAGTTCAAGTTAAAAATTGAAACATTTTAAACTCGTTTATAACGTGGTGGCCCGTGCGTTTACCTTAAGTGATTCGTGAGTCTACCGTGGGAACTCTTTTAACTCAGCGGGCAGGCAGCATCTCTGGAGAGAAGGAATGGGTGACGGGATGACATTTCCAAATTTCTCCAGCCCCATGTGTTCACTTTTTTCAACTAGCATCTGCCCTTTCTTGTGTATGACATTATTTGTATCTACAGTGCCTTGTGTCTTGGCAATTCATGATTCACACACACACACACAATGCTGGGGTAACTCACACACACACACACAATGCTGGGGTAACTCACACACACACACACAATGCTGGAGTAACTCACACACACACACACACACACACACACACACAATGCTGGAGTAACT